>CABPRJ010000995.1:45168-284389 GCA_902439185.1 Cinara cedri | reverse complement strand
TTTTTTTTTTTTTTTTTTTTGGTTTGCATAGAATAAATGTCTCGATTATCAATAATTATTATAAATGGTATGTATATAAATTTACTCCATTCTTTTCCTATAAATCATTACCTGTCGCGTAATCGATAATTATGATAATGTGACGATAATTGTTAATTACAAAAATTATCTTAATATTTCAACGTATAAAACATTGCGATGAGTACGGCGACGGCGGTAAACACGACCATTACCGAATGACGCACGGAAACAAAACGCCTGCAACGTCACCGAGGGGCAAATTGCGCGTATTCTCCGTGGAAATGCAGTGAACCGGTCGACAGTGGTGTATTTATTTTTATAATCACCCGGTCCGTCCGTTTGTAAACCGAGAAAAAGTAGACAATGACAAACAGTTATTAAAATTTGGATAGTTACATCGAGATGAATATTATTAAAAACGAGACGAATAGTGTTTGGTTGGAAACAAATTAAACGGTGGATGCAAAGTATAATTAAAAAATAAAATGTGCGTTGAAGATTTTTGTGAAAAATTAGAAAAAGTAAGCTAATATATGTTTTTTTTGAAAAATATACATACATATTTGTTTTTCTTTTTTTGTTCTGTTTTTAATAAGGTATACCCCTTCCCCGAGTCCTCCTCAAATTCAAATACCAGAACTACCACCTACCTATACATTTTATAATACTCTACAATCAGTCTCAGTATCTCATCACTATTTTCTTCTTTTTTTTTTCCAAACAATTCAAAATTTCATTTATATGATAATATTGTAATTGGAAACCGGAAATTGTATTATATAATATACATTAATTTCATATTATATTCAATCTAAACTTGCAGTGATTTATTGTTTTGTATAAAAAGACACATCGTCTGTATTATTTTAAACAATGTAATAATTTATTCTCCTAAAAATTCACGGAACAGGTGTAAACAATATATACACTTAGTGATAAGATCGATCAGACGAAGCCAGGATTTTGACTGAAAACATAAATTATTATCATACGATTTCGTGGTTTTAAGAACGTTTTCCATCATTCGACTGCGCTCATGTACACACACATTTTGGCCACTATCACCTGCCGTCATCAATGCCATAGGTAGCTCAAATTCCATTCGACTACGGTCAAATAATAGTGCAATCTTATCTACACGAGAGCAAAAAAAAAATTTTGACAACGTTTATTGCATTTGATAAGTACATTGTATTCTGTGATCAGTGTGATAACTGTCATCAAATTAACGATACATAACGAGAATATGACAATTATTAGTCGAGCCAAAAAATAGACGAGAAAAAAAAAAATGCTAAATTATCTACCGAATTGAATCCACCAGTGCGCGAGAAACTATAAACACGTCGCGCTCCGCGTGGATTTTGTATTCTATAATAGCTGTATTGCTCGGTATTTCTCTGGCTCGATTCTTTTAAAAATAGAAATCAATAAAAGAAATTAAATTTAACCTGTTCCCCCTTATTTCCGATCCTTATCCCTATTACAATCAATCGTTGTTCTTCAGAAATTTATCTTTTAAAAATACTTTCTTATCTGTGACAACCGAATTAGGTAATAACAGTTATTTTTCTTATCGTCCTTATTACCAAAGTAACACCCAGAATCGATTAAAAAATTAAAATAAAATAAAATATTAAAAACTAATGCCGCCCATCGGGTGTTGAATTTCTAGACAAAAAGCAAAAACAGCGTTCGAAACTGTAGATATGCGTTATAGCGGACATATCCGAAAAATCCATCCGGTAATACAGTTGTGTTGTTACATTTTGTTACTGTCCCACAGGAACTTTACGTGTTCCCGTGGTGAAAAATACCCCGTGTCGTATTCCAAGACCTAAAATAGCTACGCGTCAATTAACTCCGTTCAGCCGTGACGGAGATAAACGTAATAAACACGAACGCACACATCCGGAAACGTTCGCGTTTACAACACTATGGTAGGCCGCCGTCTAGTGTGACATCGAACGCGCACCATAAACCGCTGTGTTGTCTTTCGCGTCTCCACTCGGCATTCTCTCACGCCGTCACACCGGCGCCGGTACAATCGAAAAACCGACCGATCCGGGGGATTGCGTTCGATTGCCATTGTTTTACGACGATCTTGTTATCGTTTGGGTCGACCGGCAACCTCGTGTGGCAGCGCATCTTCAACCGTGCAGATACGCCGGGTAGGTACACGCAAACGCTCGCGGTGGTGTTCGGTATCACTGGCCGCGTGTACCCGCGTGTACCGTGCCGGCGTAGAAAATATGCTCGCGTATGCGCACGGACGACGATACACGTGCATTATGAATGCGTCTGCCGTCTCTAGGGGCGGGGTCGGAGTGATTTGTATTATAGAAGGACTAATATCGTCGCGACCTCCGCAGGCCACCGAAGCCCCCACCACCCCCCCCCCGAGATGACGATAATAATAATAATAATAATAATAATAATAGCAACGTTAACGCGAATATAATAAGACTTCTCGAGTTCTCGCGGGCGCGCGCGCCACCAAAGTTGGCGGTATATTATGTAATAATAATAATTATATCGTAGAGGCTGACCGAAAAGAGGAATGATAATATTACGGCGGACGGGCCCGGGTCAAGAGATAACAATGAGTTATCGTTACGCTGGGACCCGACGGCGAACGGGGGCGCAACTTTGAAGGGATTATTTACGATCGGAGTTTTCGAGAGCCTTGAGGGATCCCGCGGTAGCAGCGGCGGCACCAGACTTTGCGCATACATATACACGCTTTTAGATATTAAAAAGTTTGGTGCCTGCTTTACATGTATTTTTTTTTTCTTCTTTTTTCTTTTTTTTTTCCTATAGAAACTTTACATTATAATACATATATATATATATACATACACGTATAGTATAAATATACGTATATATATAATAACACGGCGTACAACAATGCAAAGTTAGTTTACTTATAAGTTTATCAACAAAACGTTTGAGCGTTATTCCTCACGCCTGCCCCCAATCATCTGTCCTTCGTCCCCTACCGCCAGCCGTACCGCTATATTTTATAATCGTAAACCTTTTATTCTTTTTTTTTTTTTCTACGCCGTGTTATTTTTTTTTCCACTTCGCGTGTCCTAGAAAGTATGAAATTGTTGCGGAAACCAAAGTTCGCGAGCGCAATACGTATAATCCCTTGTCCGTGTTTTTCGGTTAATTTTGTTCACAACAACAATCCGTACCCCCCCCCCCACCGGTATATCATTATAGAATGGGCCGTGAAAACACCCAAAAAACCTCGGGCGAGGACGTGGTCTACTGATACGTGCGTGTGTGAACAGAAAATCAACAGTTTTACGAGAAATTAAAACGCATCATAAGATTACTACTAAAGATATTTGATATGTTGTACAGCTATACATAATATCGACGGTGTTCTGTTAAAAGTACGTATACCACTAAAACACTTTTTTTTCAGTAAGCGAAAAAACTGTTTTTAATGATGTTTATCGTGGAAAACAATAAAATTACACGTGAACATAACACCTTCTACACAAATAATACATTGAATGCGGTATACACGCCCTTTTAACAAATCAGTGCAATTGATTTAGTTATATTTTAAAATGACGCCTTGATATCTTTTAGTTTACGTTACCGACTGTATTTAAATACACGCCTTTTTACCAGTTTATGCTCTTAATTTTTTTTTTTTTTTTTTCGATATACCGGAAATGTATTTTTCGATTTTTAGTGGTAAACGCCCTTTTAACAAAACACCATCGATATAATATAGTTGAATAATATCGTATACATATTTATTTATAACGAAAAATCTATATCTAAACATACGTTTAATTTTCGATACAATAGTATTCTAAAAATACCGAGAGAAAAAAAACCGAGATGCAGTTTTTTTTTTTTTTTTTTTTTTTTTTTTTAAATGATTTATTAATTTTTAAATTAAAACCCGTTTAATGGATCGAATATTTACAAAGAACACGATTTTGTTTTTATAATATTTTATTATTCCAGTTTTATATTCTCTCATTTTATAGTCGCGCATAATATAATACATATATATATATATATATGTATGGTCTGTGTGTGTATGTTTTAAACATGTTCTTCGCGTATAGAACATGAGCATTATAAAAGCAATTTTCTATAGAAAAAATAAAATAATAATAATAATACACGAAGAAAAATGTTATTCTATTCTATATATTCACCATTGCGCATATAATGAATAATGAGTGGCTTAAAAATGAATAAATCTCAGTTAGTATATTACGCTTAAAGTGTTCGCGTCATTAAATTTAAAAGCAATTGTAGATGACTTTCAAATTTTAATATATGCACTATGCATAATAACAAAAAAAAAAAAAAAAAAAAAAAAAAAATCACAGAGAACAAAAATCTATAAATCGTTAACTAATACGTTTTATATTATTCGTTATGAAATTCTCGGATTATAATATATTGTTATACATGCGTTTTGAATACCAGTCTAATGTGCACGGGCGAAAACATTCAGTCCAATAAAACTAGACTTTATTGTGTACGTATAATATAGGTTACATTAAAAATTATAATAATGAAAAAAAAAAAAAAAACATAAAGTTTTCTATTAATGTTTCTTACGTGAATAAATTATTATACGGACGTGTACGCGGACGTATAATACTGATTTATACGTTTCACAAAATATACCATCGAGCGTTCGCGATGATTTCCTGGTGTGTGTAACGCGAATAGAGAATTATTCGTTAACCTTATAACAGAGTCGTAATACAAATTTATCGACTATAATATTATAGTTTACATAAACACAAATAGTAGTAGATACGCATAACTATGTATAATAGAGCGATCCCGAAATTCAGCGGTCGTGTACTCAAAAGAATAAACCTGTTGCTCGATAGATATTTGCTTAATCCGTAATTTATTGTATTACTATTATTTTTTTTTTTTTTGGTAATGATCGCGTATCTGTGCGGACGACACTGAAATCCGTGGACTGTAAATCGATATGAAAACGAAGACATTACGTTCGTCTTTTCAACATACTATTATACAAATTTTCGTATTCCGAGTGACGGGGAATAATGTATGAGTTTAACTTTTCGTCCGGCAACCAATTGTTCCGATCAAACAATTCCAAGGACGGCGGAAAATTTCGTCTATATAATAGTCGATGTTATTATCAGGGAGGTGAGCGTTGGCTATTTTTTTTTATTTTTCTTTATTACGCGGAGTGACCGTCGGAAAAACAACAACGGTGTTTCTCGTTAATTCCGAATTTAAACCCGAACGCATAAATGCCGTCAGACATCGTATTATGTATATTATTGTACAATATAGACATCATAATCGGGTTCAGAATCGCGGTCTCGAATAATAATATGAAAACCAGTTTCTAATTAGACGATGATATTCTAATATGCGGCGGGCGAAATGATTTAGAGTGAATATTGTTATTATTATTATACATATATATATACTATACTATTATGCTGGTATAATACGGTTTTTCGCGTGCGGTGCAAGACGACGCGCTGCCAGCGCGGGAGTCGAACAAGTTACTCGCGGCCGCGTTATGATTTATCGTCGCAACCGGCCGAAATTAAGACCGCACAACATTATAATATACGAATAATGAGTTACAAACAATCCATAACCGATTAACCACGGTGGTCGGTGAAAACTGCACGGTACAGCGGTATAAAAATACGAGTATAACTCTTTCGCGCGGTATTCCGACCGAGAAAACGTGAAAAACGACTGTTAATACGAGTAGACAATAATATTATAAACATAGGCGTATTCGAACACTGGGGTTTTCGTTTAACGCCGCCGCCATCGGTAACCGATTCCGAACTGAACGATATGATTCCAAACCCGTTTCATATGCAAACAAAATATGAATACTATACACCACGATCAAAGAGATTATTCGGAATAGATGTATTGCGTGTAAGGAGGGCATACGTATCGGCCATATAGCTCTATAGCGTTACGATTATTTTACAGGTTTCGTAGAAGTGAATAAATTAATGAAAACATTGTCTTAATTTATAGTTTTAAGTATGTTTAGTTCTGACAATAACTCGCGTCTTATTGAAGAAGAACAAACATAGATCATTATAATTTACAAAATTGTTATGATTTGTTTAACGTAATTGTAATATTGTAAACAGTAAATGTAATTAAGATGAACGCTAAGTTCTCGTGGGCCCCCGCACGAGCATGCTCAGTGGGGCCCATTATTCTTCTGAAATAAACATAAAATAAATAAATAAATGTATCTATTTTTTCATACGTGTGTATATGTACACAAAAAACAGTGCAAGTTTTAACCAGTTACATATACGCAGTGGCAGACACAAGGAGAGTGGGATTAGGAATCATCTCTCCCTCTTATTGGCGATAGTACGATTTCGAAGACATGACGGAATTATTCATGGTATCCCTGGTAGCCAAGGTAACCCAGAATTTGAACCGAAATGACGTCGTTTGTTGTCGGTTTTTTTTACAAATTAAAAAAACCGTCGGAAATCTAAATAAATATTTAAAATAAAGTAAGGTATGTTGTAAAACATTCGGAACATTATTTTTGGTATCCGAAAATATTTTTCGGGAAACAAACACCTTAGTACAATTAATAGCTTATATTTGTCATACACACAGAATCTAAAACTATAACTATCTTAGACTAAGAGGGCCCTCCGAGGTTCGACATGAGTTGTCATACGACCGGTACAGCCTGCGACGCTCTATTAGGGACTGTCTGAAGGTGGCCCCTGAAGGTGAGGTGAGAGTTTATATAGCCCCAGGTAGCGCGAGCTTCTATTTCTATAGAAATGGGAGACTCGGTTAGCAATGGGTCTACTTCCTGGTCAATATAATTGTCTTGATATTTTGATGAGCCAGATGGAGACCATGATCATTCATCCAGACATCGATGATCGAAAGAGTTGAAATTGATCAAGCCTGTGAGCACGAATGAAGTGAGTGCAACTCTTAGAAGAACCATGTCATTGGTGAATCCGATTAACTGAACTCCCGTCCGCGTGTCGTAGACAATATTCCAGAAAACGGGACCGATCCCTGCGGTAGGTCACCTGAAACTGCGTCCATCTGCGCTAGAATCAGAAAAATAAACAAAAACTAGCGATTAAATATTTTATAATGCAATATATTAATTTCAAGTAAATTCTCGATTTTATAGTATTGTATCCATAAATATACGAATATTTTTTTTTTTTTACGAGAATGATAATTATGATGCGGAAAAATAAAAACAATTGCATAGAACGTTTTATAAAGTACGTGCGCCGGCGGCGTCTCAAACGTTATCGGCTGTACAACCCGACAACCGTTATGTATTATAAATATATTATATATATATATATAAATAAACATCGTATCGTAACCGAACTGAGCGAAAAACATAAAAAATAAAAATAAGAAAAAAAAGCCCCGGGGAAGATATATCGAAAGTCCTTTTCGAAAAGTTCAACTTTTGCAGTTATAAATCAACTAGGCTTTGAAATCCCGCATTGCAGGCGCTGATATATTGGACCGGGCCACGTTTCGCCGGCTCTCTACCCTTCATCTTGATTCCAGTTTGGCTTTTTTCCTCGTCGTATTTATTTATGGCTTCTTTACACTTCTCCGTCGGTTCCTCCTACCCCCCCCCCCCCCTCATCCCGTCACTCCACTACACTGCGCCGTTCGTTTTATATATACCGACTCGACTGCTGCTTCCTATGACCGTCATCACCGCCGCAACGCCCAAATGACCTTTATCCTCTTATCGGTTATTTCTGCGGCGCTCTAAAGCCTGTCAACGGAAAATAATAATAATTACATTTTCACCGCGACAAAAAATCCTGAAAAGATTCCCACAAAAAAGGAGAAAAAAAAAATAGGGAGGAAATCGCACCGCCGCGCCGAGCGGATAGTTTTAATATTTTTTCCGCGGTCGGTAGATTTATGACGATGTATACGTTAATCCCTTATAAAATATGTTTATTTAGGATACCGGGACGTGCTCGTGAATTATGACGGAGGTGTGTGTTATTGGTGACGGCGGAACACAATCTCTTCTCGAGTATTATTAAAACCGCCCGAACGGAATTAACGCGTTGAGAGAAGTCATTTGGTATTTTATTTATTCTGACCGGTACCGTAATAATTTATCCCGGATTTTTAATACGTTAAATCCTAGAAAAATATTACAAAACTAGACATAATATATTGTATATATTATTTTATCGTCTTAGAACTACGCTGGGTAAATAATAATATAAATATAATTATATAGCTTTCCAGACGAGCGAGCGGTCGCTCAGTTATTGTTAATATAATATTATCTTCTATTGTAAATTATACAATTACAATTACGTATTTATTTTAAGTTGTGGGTCAGAGGCTCAGTGGCGAACACAGAAGGGAAATTAGGGGGTCAAACCCCCCTCCCCCCCCGAAATTTCTTTCTTTACTGCATTTTTTCAAATCAAGTTTTACATACTACAACAACATACTATCTTACACCGCACAATAAAATAAAATGTAATTTCATCGAAAATCATCTATTCCGTAAAAATAGCGATTGTGCGCCGTACTGGTAATATGTGCTGTCCCCCATCTCGGAAATTATTAAAATTATAAATAAAACCCCTCCCGAATAAATATCTCGCGTCCGCTACTGGTGAAGCTAGAAATGCACATTGGTTTTACTATAATGTGTTTTTAAGTTTTTTTTGTTTTTTCTCCGTTGTAACGAATGTTCTACTAGGAATCATGTTCGAAGAAAAGACTGTATGGGAACTCTATTGTAGAATTTTTAATCTTGTTAGTGCATTGAGGTGAACACTTTGTGATTTTCTTTGTGGTTTTCCCAATAAATTGAAAAACAGACAGTTTTTCTATAATTTTCGTTGTTTTTTGAGTTACGTTGGACAAAAGGGAAAATACGACTAATAGTACTCTGTTCATAGTACTCTCTTCTTCGTTCTCCGTTATCTATGGTTTATCGTTACGTATATGGAAATTAATTAATATATCCTCCGTTCCGATTTACCTCCTATAACAATGACAAACCCACGAGTAGTATTGACTTTGTTTTTCATTCTTTAAATATTGTTCTAATTATTAAAAACGTTTGTTTATGCACGCCACTTCGGTGTAACATTATTTTGCAAACTCGTTGCAATTTATTAAATAAATATTTTTGTGTAACTCACGTTTTACGACCAACGACGATATCTACATCCATTACTATAATAATAACTAATTATTGCGGTACATTTTAATAATAAATATGTCATTAAAACGCTCAAACATATAAACATAGAAATAGAGAAAACATGTTTTCGTTAAAAAAAACCACACATACTTTTAGGATAAAGATATTTTCCAAAAATAGGTAAGCCGAACGCATTATTATTTTATGTTTCTCTAAAAATTATTATTTTCACTTTGTTACACATAAAAAAATGATTATTAAGTTATACAAACAAAATAACTGAAATTTATACTTTTAAATTTTAATATCAGAGCTTCTACACTGATAAAAAATTATATTTTAATCATGATTTAATATTTATAACTTTTTCGTGATGTTATTTACGTTTTCGCACTTACTATAATAATTTTCGGAATTCCATGAAATATAGTTTTAAAAATGCCTATAAAATGAAAATGGTTTTATTATAACATAACAATATATTTGTATTTTATAAGAATATATAGAGGACGTAAAAAAATAAATGATGCCGCAGAAACATTTGAAGTATGTCTTTTTAATGAGCGTTATAGTAAAAATATATTTTTTGAGTTCCATCTGTCCTAGCTCTAATACAGATTTAATAAAAAAAAAAGTTATTTCACTAAATTAAAGACAACGGCGTTTGTACAAATTATATATAATATCCATCGGTACAAAAACAGATGATTGACAATCGTCGTCAATCATACACCAACGGACCTGCATCTATCTACCTCGACCCTGAATACCAATCAAAAAGGTTTCTGTGGATAACTTTTCTACCAGATATCATGCTCCGATTTTTAAGTGTAGCATCTTTTTTGAAAGAGAATTGTTCAGTTGGTAAATTGGGGTGATCATTTTTTTGATTTTCCAAGGGGTTTTCAGATTAATTGGAAAAAACCGGGAGAAAAAAATTATTGGAAAAACGGCGCAACTACGCGCCGTAACGTTACCGATTCCATTTTTGTTTTTAATTTTTGCAAACTATGTTTTCTTCCAAAAATACTTCTTCAATCAAAAAATGCCAACCGACCTTTTTCGTTGGATTATGTATCTTGTTGCTCACAATAAAAGTTTTTTTTTTTGATTTCTCGAGCATTTTTCATAAAAATTCGAAAAAACTGACAAATTTTCGGCGTTATACAATTTCATTATTTTTTATATTTATGATTTATGTTTTCTATCAGAGATATTACTCCAATAGAAAAGCAACAAGGTATCTTTTTCGTTGCATTTCTGATCTAGTTGGTGAATAAGAGAGTGAACAAAACCGAAGTGCAACACGTCACGTACTCAAATATCTTGGACTTACCGTACTAACCGCATCAAATGTATACAAATTAGGTGTGTAATATTACTATCGCATTTCGTTCGATCCATTTCAAAATCGCTTACGTTTTAACGTAATCTTAAGAATTTTCATTCGGGTAATAATCTCTATGAAAATATAAATTCTCTTCTCGCGGTAATTCCGAACGGAACATTTGCCGTTTTATGATTCAGTTTCCGTTAATTCGCGAAACCCCTCGGAAAATCAAACAAAAACGTGTTTAGTGTGCCCCGACCGGTTTCAAAACGCAAAAGAAACGGATAGAAATATAAATAAACGTCGTTTCGCGTCGTTTTACGATCGGGATACAAAGCATTCCGGTCGAAAAGCCGGACGAAAAACCGCGCACAGACAATGCCCGATAGGTCTGTCGTCTGTCCGCCCCGAACCCAATAATCGCGCTCGGATCGTCCGCGACCAGACACGCGCCGCGTCGTTATTCAACCCGGCACACCGAGGACGTACGTCCTCGGCGTGCCGTGTACGCGTGTATCGTTACGGTATGATTCCACGGCGAACGGTCCACAATGTACAAGACGTACGCCGCACAACGGTCCGGGGCCCCGGGCCGAAACGGACGCCGCCCGTACACGGATCTGCCGACGCGGGCGCACATAAACGTCGAATCGAAGCCTAAAAAGGTCCGCGTATAATATACGGACGAGGGGCTTATCCGAACGGAGGCCGTCCCGCGCGCGCCGGAACTCGGACGCATCCGAAATTGCCCGCTATAACTCTGTGTCGGCGCGCAATAATTTTTTTCCCTCCCGTCGTCGTCGTCGTCGTCGCCGCCGCTGCCGCCGCCGCCGCCGCCGCTCGCCCTCGTACACGCTCTTTTTGCCGCCATGTATACGCGGGATACGCCGCGTCGCGAGCGGCGAGGACCAAAGGGATCGTTACGCGCGCGCGCACACACACACACACACACACACACACACACACTTATATATATCGCGCGCGGCGTCTATAGGAGAAGGAGTAGGAGAGCGAGGAGGGGAGGGGGCAATAAAACAATATAAAAACCAGTGGCCGGACAGCGGCGGACGTCCCGGACGAACGGGCGGTGTTGCGTACTCGCATAGTATTCGTATTATATTATTATGTGTTTGCACGGAACAACCGTTTTCACCACCCCCCCCCCACCCCCATCATCCCTCGCGCGGCAGTTCACCCGGTCTTTTTTCCGCGGCGTCATGCGCGCGCGTGCACGTAATATAAAATGTAAACACGCAGCGAGGATATAAAGAAGAATTCGAGTTTCGAAGACGGACGGACTGCGGGACGACCGGAGGAAACGAGAGAGATCGAGAGCGATTTTCGGGGCCCGGGGAGCGGGCGGAAAAGAGAGCGCCTCCGCGTGTATTGTATACGTATTATTGCCGTGTGTATGTATACGCGCGGGACGGGGAAACAGTGCGGGAAACTGCGTCTCGGCGAAATTTAAGATAAAATAAAAGCCTTCGGGGCACTTTATCACGTTCGGGTCGCCGCCGGGCCGCGCAAGCGCGTTTTTGATCCCGAGGATTTATTACGCGATATTGCGCGCGCGCGCGTCCTAACCGTCCCCGGCTACGCGACGGCGCGGCGGAAAAACGACCGGGCGCCTACGCACCAATTTTTTTATTTTATTTTAGTATTTTTTTATCATCTATACATTATATTGTATACGCGTGGTCCCCCTCCTACGTATATATTTATAAATGATAAACGGCCGGTTCGCATTCGAAACGTTCGAGGAGCCCGGCGTTTTGTACGTTACCGTCGGGAGTCGTGCGTGTTATCTATATCGTCTCTTTTCGTTTTTATCTTTTTCGCGCGCGCGCGCCCGAACCCCCCACCCCCACCCCCCTCGCCCGGAGCCGACGTTATTTGCACCGCATTTACAATAATAATGTTTCTATGGTACGGTGTATGGCACGGAGAAGAAATAATATTTTCCGTCGACACGAGAGTCGCGTCCAAATTTCGGATTTTCGGAAACGTTACATATTTAAAGCGATTTAATAGCGAAAGTGAAATCCAAG
The DNA here is from genome assembly GCA_902439185.1 of Cinara cedri. Lineage (NCBI taxonomy): Eukaryota > Metazoa > Arthropoda > Insecta > Hemiptera > Aphididae > Cinara > Cinara cedri. Next base: position 271,782 of record CABPRJ010000995.1, on the reverse strand, counting down.
GGAATGTGATCACTTTTTTTTTCGAAAATACCACGACGAGCGTGAAAAACGCTATTAATAATTTAATTTTTAACGTATGGAGTATATAGTATTTAAATGCGTAAAACGTAAGATCTAGCAGGCATCACCGGTCACATAAATAGTCAGCATCTTGTTTATAGACATTGTCGATACTAACATCATCATACTAAGCCGATAACTTTGAAATATCTTGTCCTGCAGTAGCTCAGGCAGCGGCGTGCCCAGGAATTTTCAATGGGAGGGGATGTAACAACTAAAATATTAAAGATAAATAAAATTGAAAATAAAAATATATATAAAATATTATAAAGAATATTTTTGTTTTTAATATAGGGTATGATGAATACCGGAATTAAATCTACTATATACATTAATCGAATTATACAATATTTTTTCATAAAAAGGTACATAACACAAATTATTCGCTTCGGGACATCCTGAGGTTCAAACGTGAAAAACAATATCGGGCATGTGACCCAAAACTCTCCCCCTATCCCATCATCCTACTACCCGTGCACTCATTCACACACGTCCATTACACGTTAAATTTCTCGTACGAGTTCTTGTATAAATATCGAGATTTATTTTGATAAACACGTGTCTTAATAAACATCCATACGAAAAATGTTTCAGGATCATAAAAAGTAGTTTAGTAATTTCGGTCTCCTCGCAACGAGATTAATTTGTTAATTTAATTTCTATTTCTAACTCAGCAAAGCGATTGCCCTTCTGAAGTATTACAACCTTAACGACTATTAATATACTGCATCCTAGAATCATTTTTCATTAGCAATCGTTTACCATTGCATACAGATATAAATTCAATTACACTAGACATACTTTTTTCCAACTGCCCGCCTAAAACAACATTACACAAACATAAACAGCCTTTTTTTAAAAAAAAATTTGTTTCAATAAACACGTAATAATTGATATGGCATTTAAATTTATTGCTATAAATTATATTATAATTTACTGTCTAGCTATAATATTATAATATTTATCGTTATTATAAAGTAATTGATGTTTATTCACTCGCACAACACGATTATACATGTAAATTACGTTTAGGTATACTATATTATTACAACGTTTCATCGAGTAATATTTATAATGGTTTAGTTTAATGGGTAGATCGATATATTATTATTGTTTTGCACCTGATTTAAAAACTATAATAAAAAATAAATTATTAAGCAATTTATTGTGAAATAAAATGTTTAGCATACAGGCGCAAGTTGAATAATTTTATTCCAATATGAAAACTACATAAGTATAATACGTAAGTGTACACATATGCATCAACTCGAATAAGTTTAGAAAAATAAACATTTAAAACATTTTTCAAACCACTATGAGTACAACGTACGATGATTCTTGTGTAAAGTTTTTGAACATGGTAACGGGGCTGATAATATTCAATTCACATAGATCGAAAAATAATATAATAATATGCAAATGTTGATGATTGTTACGATTTTCGTCAAAATCTGGACTAAAAATTATATTAAAAAAAAAAAAGAAACGATTACGGATTTTCGATATTTTTGTACTACCACATGTGGAATATATCTATGAAGATACTTGATTAAAATAGTGTAGTATTTTTTTTTTTAAAAAACAACAAATATATTAACCTCGTTAAACTGGAATAAAAAATAAAATCGAAAATAACTATAAATAATTGGATAAAAATATTTCGAAAATAATATCAAGTTTAGAAAAATCAAATAAGAGTATTCGATGAACATTGCAGATTTCTATGATTATTTTCAACCAGAAAACAAAAGAAAAAAAAAAACAATGAAATAAACCATTAATGATTAAACATTCCCGTTTTTCTACGATTATTCGCGAAATTATAAGGGAAAATCGACAACAATTACATACTTAATGCAACAACTAGACGGAATCCTCTCCCGAAACCAGTAATCGCCTCTAAAACTAACGATTTGAACCCGATATCCATCGGAAATGTTGTATACAGACAGAAAATCAAAATTAATACGGTAAAATCAAAAATAACGGACATACTTCGCAAGTGTTGTAGGGCCACTGGTGTAGGTGGGAAGTAGGAAGGTAGTAAGGGGAAAATGTGTACGCAACCATCGCTAACGAAAAAACGGTTCAGAGTGGAGTTCGGTTGATAGTGTTGCTTTGTCAACAATATATATGTCTTAATATTATGGTCAATTTGCATATGCATTGAACGTATATCCTCTACAATAACATTCGTTTAATGTTGTACCTATTTTCCCGTTTTTCCCGGTTTTCCCATGTTCTTTCCCGGTTATTGGGAAAACTTTGGGAAACCGAAAAATTACCTCTCTAGAGTACCACCTCAGTCAGATTTCCTTTCAGAAAAAGCGCTATAATTGTAAATCGGAGCAAAATTCCTGGTAGAAAAATCGTCCGCAAAAAAAAAAAAAATAATATACCAATTCCTCGCTGCACTCAGAATGTAAAATCATACTATCGTAAAACCGATAAATTTCGCGCTCCGCTCAGAATCTAAAATGTAATTATTGTAAAGCGTCCAGATAATGTTCTTCGCCATCGTCGCAATCGATGAAGAAATAGATAAATAATTCAAACCTATCGTCACCGTAATTGTTGTACAGTAATTAATACCTATCAGTCAATCAATCATGTCACACACCTTGTTGGAATACGCAACCGACCTGTTCGTTTTTACGTATACCTACACGCCTCACTACAGGTTTGATTGTAAAACAAATACGTTTTATACCGTAGGCGTTTTAGTCATTTAATAATAATACCTATATGTAAGTACTTACCCTTATATTAGAAAGTTTTTTTTTTTTTTTTTTACACAGTATTATCATATTATATCGCGTACGTTTATTTATAGTTGAAATAGTAAAAAAAAAAAAAAAAAAAAATTAGATGAATATAGAAGATCCAAAATAGAGTCCCGTTATATTCGTCCGAAACATTTTTACATCGACGACGACGCTGGAGATTCGTTGATAAATAATTTTTTTTTCTTACCTTCGGTAGGTACCAATTTACATGTACTACTACTATTACCAACCAGGTATATTATAAAATACTTGTTACACCGTGTTATTATCGTATTAGATAAACGAGTTGGTTTCTAAAACCGTCGGGGAAAAAACACTCGGTTTCGATAATCGAAAATCTCGAGTCGTTAATTTTTTTTTTATTTTTGTCTTTAACATCATATTACATTTCGAGTGTTGAAAAACCTCACGCAAACCTATTCGGTATTGTATACGTATACATCGTGTTTAAAATACCATCAAGCAGGTCCACCCAGGTGAATACGATACGAGTATTACGCGTGTATAGTACATGTATGGGTTTTATAATTTTTAATAATATAATAAAAAGGACAAAACGTAAACCGTGAAATTGGTTTTTAGTGCCCAAGGACAAATCGGTCCTTATTGTACCAATATTTGCAAACACCGATGATTTATATACCATACGGAATATTCTCGTGTTTTCAATAACGATTAGTTCCGCTCGGAAATATTTTGTTCGCATGATGGTTTTATATCGTATTGACCTATTATTGAAAAATTCTTTAAAAAAAAAACAGTGAGGAATTGTTCGGTACCCATATACCTGAGATCAAAAGGGATTTATTATTTTAATTTTTTTTTTTCGCTTTTTTCGTGTAACAATAATATAGGTCTTTGTTCAGCAATTGCACCGATTTTTGAACACTACCTGTATATTATTATACAGGGTGTCCCACGAATATATACCCATTGTTATATATCCAGAGACAATACTGGGAAAAACGACGCACAAGAATTTGTATTTCTCTCGCCTGATGTATCATACGATGCCCAAAGATACGGTAAAAGAGATGCAATATTCAGCAGTGTACGTATCGAGGAGATAATAACAAAATATACTAATTCGCATTTTTATATATTCGTATTTAGAAATTGATCGGCGTAACTGATGCGTACGTTTTATTTATCCCATAATTTTAGATTTTCAGCGGAGTGAGGAACATATTGATTTCACGTGGTTTTTTTCTGCGGACATTTCCACCGGCAAATTTACTCCAATTTTCAAATGTAAACATTTTTCTGAAAGGAAATTTGACTGGGATGGTACCTAATTTTTTTTTCGATTTTTCTAGGGGTTTTTAGAATAAATGGGAAAACCGGGGAAAAACTTTGGAAAAAGGGAAAATTTACGAAATTAATTATTTTCAAACCGTAAAACCTAACCTTATGGCTTTTTAAAACACGATGTACAGCCAAACTCCGCTCAGAATTGTTTTTCGTAAGCAAAGATTAATCGTTGCGTTCAGACATATAATTAAATTCCCTTATATATCCTACCTTCCCAACTTCTCACCTACAACAGTGGCCTATCCATCGTGCGAATTATGTCCATATGTTTTTTTCTTTTTTTTAGTATGGTGAACGTTATTCGATGCAATATGTAAAAAGGTTTGATACATGGCTGTCCAGAAAAACGAAGAAACCAGACATTACCTATAAACCAACGGAAAAAATCAACTGACAGTGCAGTCTTAATTATTATAATAGGTAGACGGTTTTTTTTTTTTATAATAAATGATTCGATAATAGGTTTTGACCATTTTCGCTGTGTGAAATTTCAAGTCGCTTTGAACGGTGACTAACAGTAGCTAACAGCATTCAGGTTTGTGGTGCAATAAGTGCAGTCATTCGAACGTTTTTAAATTCTCGTAAAATGTCGATTCGACACAAGAAAGCCCTGTAAGTGGTAAAACGCTAAAGGTCTTGATCGGTTTTTCGTCTCTTGTGTAAAATTTAACCGTTTGCGACTTGAGCCCTTAATTCATTCCGAAAACCGTCGAAAATCATAAAAAAACATATCTCGTCCGCGATAAAATTCCAATGACCCAGCTAATATAACGTTGGCGTATAAATATCGAATCATACGGAAACGGTTTTTTGTTTTATTCCCAAATGACTCCGAAAACCATTGTGTCGGTCCCCGGCGAAAATTTAGTCGTAATGATTTCGTTTGTAAACAGTATTATAAAGACGGGCGAGAGGTTTATTCCGATGCAAAAACATAACACACACACACACACACAATGTTTTCACACAACAGAAAACGTCTCCCGACAACGACGACGACGGCGACGACAATGGCTGGCGTAGTAATAACAACAACAATAATAATAATAACGATGACAATAAAAACCCTGTACATTTTTATCTCGTCGTGCGGCGGGTGCAAAGTATTGTTTCGCGCGGGCGGGAAGCGCCGCAGCCGCACTGCGAGGACGCGCACCTATAATAATATACGTATGAAATTCGGTCGCCCGATATGATAATAAATATTAGAAAAACGAATTGTAAAAGGCGATAAAGGCGATACCGTACAATAATGATATATTATACGTATTATGTTTCTTGTTTTTCTCTTCCAGTTGCCAATATTTTTCCACGAGAAACCCGGTCGTAAAAATCGCGATTCGCGTAAATCTCAATTATTATCAATGTACCGAAAACCTAACCGCGCGCAAACACACTTAATAACTTTTCCGATATCGGCGTGCGGCGTTTAAATTTTAAACTAATGTGTGACGTCTACGCCTACGTCTATAATATATTGACCGTCTAAAAGTCTCCGTCTAGACTACCGTTTGGAATTATTATTTGTATGGCGGCCGTTTGGAATCAAAACGCGCATTATAATATAACGAAACGAGTTGTCGCCGTTGCCGGATTCATACATAGAGCTAAAAACAAAAAACTTGTTTGTGACCTGTCTAACAGTGTCAGACGAATCGAGTAGTACCTACTACGCTTGATTCGATCATTTCGATGACAAGTTAGCGGCCCAAAATTTAAATTTTTACGGGACACAATGTCGGTTTTCCAAATTTTCTCAGATTTCGTGAATTTTGAAATTTACTTTTACAATTCCAATCGCCTTCTTGAAAAAAAAAAAAAAAGAAGAACACTTGTCCGACTAATGCGCTGCCCGATCAGGGGAAAGGTACTGTAGTTTTCAGGGATACAAATGACATTACAAGAATGGGGATAACTCATTTTCAACATAATGTTTCTCAACAATATTTGTTTGTTTTAATCGATAAACAACAACATTCTATAAATTTATATCGGATAAGTAACGCTCGTAGTAACGCGTGCCGTTCGTACGCAGACCAGTTCGCGAGTAGAAGCCGTCCGCAATAATAATGGTAACGATAACAATATTTTCTCGGTTCTCGATCGTAAAGTAATAACAAAGGGGCTGTACGACAATAATAATAATAATAATAATAATAATAATATGCCTATATAGCCGCATTTATGTATAGTCTCGATCCGCATAACCGCACCGGACGGGAGCCGACGACGGCATACCGCGTCGACATACAGGACGGTCGACTTGACGCGGTACTCATATACGTCCCGGAAAGCATTGAATTTTTCGGAATTCGTTTTTTTTTTTTCCAGATCGTTTAAGAAACGCGATGCTCTGAAATAGTATAGGTTTATTTTTCGCCGCCCTGGGCGGGCGAAACCGCTTCGAAAGAAAAAAAAAATGGCAAAACGCATTTAAACTATAACGGTCCGCCTGTTTGGCGGAATTTTCAGTAAAAGTTGCCGTTCGAAAATCTAATGTAGGTAGTGGTTTGACCGCCGACTATAAGGGTAACGGAAAATAGCGTAAAATCGTAGAGCTGCTTATTCTTTTATATATTCTAAAAAACAAATTCTGAAAAAAGTTTATACTTTCCGCGGCAATTATAAACGTCTTACTACGTTATGCTTATCGCTCCGTATAGATAATAATACTGTATGCCGTTCGGTTATCAAGATATACGATATTGGACTGGAGTACTGGAGTATAGTCGTGTGGTTCAATATTCTAAATAGATTAGAAAGTGCAGGAAATCGTACAAACCGTGGCATTTCAAAACACGTTCAACAAAACTTACCTCTGAATTTGTATTTTGTTGGCGATTATTCATCGTTCCGTATACGGACATAAATTACGTAATCAAACGATTATGCGGAAGTCATTTTTTAATGACGAGGAAAACCAGAAAGAAAACAATTCGGGAAAACGAGAACGTTGTCTGTTATTTTCGAATTCATATTGTATCATATTTATCGGCGTGGATCCGCGGGCGACACAGCACAACGTTGCTCGGAACATAAACGTAAATTATGGCGTCTAGACTGAAATATTATAGAGTTTAAATGCGGACAACAAACTATATCGAGGAGACGAGAAATATTTTCGAGGACGGTTTCTGCAGCGCAGTTTTCCCAAAAATCATTATCAAGATAAAAAAAGTTACACGACCGCGTTAACTATCGGGTTTTGTTTTAAACGTTTCCGTTGCCTTTGTCGGTGTTGCGCCGAGACACTAAACGCGGGTGTGCCCTCCTTATTTTAACACGCAGATATCGACGGGCGTGCGGCCTTCGCGGGGTAATAATTACCGTGTAAACGCTACGACAACGACGACGGAAACGAGTAAAATCGACCACTTGTCGCGGCCGTAACTTTAATAATATGAACGCAACGTAATCTCTTACAATCAGCGTATTTTGTTTTATCTAAATAACTATTTATATTTGCATTTTTTTTTTTTTTTTTTTAATTTTTATCCGGATAAACGAGAAATGAGTTATCCGAGACAAATAGCTGCCCGTGTTTATTAGAAATAATTGTTAAAATATTTAAACTATGTTATACAATGATACACTATCATACTATCATACTATACGGTTTGATAAATTAGTCATCGGTTCACGTCAACCGCACAACCTTTATATGAAATCTATTGATGTGTATCTACTATATGTAGATGCAGGTACGCTTTAACCTGATTTTAGCATTTAGTTTTGTAACAGTTAAAAAAAAAAAAAAAAAACAATCTCTTAAACTTTTTTTAATAAAGATAAAAAATTTCTGATTATTTATCTTCATCTGTATACTTATCCACTTGTGTTAAACGCCGGTATAATAGCGACCAACGGTTCGATCTACCGGCGAATTTACAATCAAAATCTTACGGTGGGTATCTTCCATAAGAATATAATCAATATATTATACACGTCGCGCTATTATAATTTCAATCATAGTTTGTGTCGACTAAAAATGTGTTAAGTGTTATTGTTTCGCATAGGTAACTCAACGTGGCTGGCTTTCTATAGACGTGGACGTGAGTCTCCGTCGGTCTTTTTCCCGATCCGTTTCACAAATCCATTATGGTGATTCGACGAATCACAGTGTCACACTCATAGACGTGCGCAGACCCGAATTCCGGGGATGCCTACAATATTTTCTTAATTTTTCTTACCAAGACTTGTATATTTAATACATTTTAATTTACTCATGAACACCACTTACATTTTTTTATTTAATGCAAAAATGAAAAATTTATAGTAACACGCACCTCTTACTTAAGTTATTAAACTCATTAATAACCTAAAGCACATCGACATTAGAGGCCATTTCTTATTCTCGCATAAAAAGAAAAAAATAATGATTCCAAACGGTCTCGGGCCATTTAATTTTCACAATATTTAATTTTGAAAATACCCGTTCACACAAACCACAAGTAACGTATACAATGCTCCTTGAATCTAATATCTATTTCCACTATATTTCTAATGTTTACTTATTATTTGTACTTTGGTAGTCAACAGTATCTAGCTGTTGTAGTCATAATACATTTTTCCAAGCAAATTAAACACAGTTTACGTTTTATTTTTTTATCAGGAAACATGATTTACTTTTACCACATAAATTAGAAATGTATTACACACTATTCTAGTGACATCAGTTAAAATACGGGCCTTATGCTCTGGGACTTAGATTTTAGGGTCCCAATTACAAAATGTCATGAGGCGCTCAGGCACACAAACCTAACTTCCATAGGCATAGGCGTGCACGCCTATGGTTACACAGCACGGTAGGGTGTTTTTCATGTATCAATGGTAATTGATACATGCCGTTTGCTGGTAGATCGTTTTTTGCCCCTGTGCATCAACATGCCGCTGTCCGACACCATACCCGAAAGTTTCTTTTCGGCCGTTATCGTCCATCACGCGATTACAATGACAGTCGAATCGACAGCCGTCAATAACAACATCGAATGCCCATCGATGATGATAATAATAATAATAATAATAACATAAAGGCGTCAAAATAAATTTGATCTTTAAGTGACGATTGATGCCGTGCAATAGACAAGTATATAGGCGCACACGTTTTGTGTGCGGTGTCCAACTGCAGCCGTTCAGTCCAAAATGAGAAACGCTATACAATTTTCTTGTGACTATTATTATTTATGTTTTATTTTATTACCGTTACAATATTATGTTTGTATTATTGTAACCGTACACCTATAATATAGATTGCACCGCGTGTATTATGTACCTGTATGTAGTTTCATCGTGGGTATCTCAAACACTGCTGCACCACCAGGTTACCACGTATACCTAAATCGGTTTATTATTAATAGGTAGTCGGCCTATGGAATTATCGACGTGTGTTTTTTTTTTTTTTTTTTTTTTAACACGCTCTGATTTATAACTTTACTGCGGCGAGTAATATCACGGCCACGATAATATATTGTATCCTAAGGGTATTATTCGTAGGTGTATACCAACAATACAATATGAATATTTTATGAATCTTATAAATATAATAGTAATGGAAAACCGTTTTTTTTTTTTTTTTAAGTTTTTTAATTCTTCAATATAATTATTATCATAACTTTTCTCATTACTATTATTATTATTATTTTATAAATTTCGTTGATGTCAATCAACTATATCTTTTATAGTTTGTTTCACTCGAACGGTAAAACGAAATATGTTAGCGCTGAATGTGATGAAATATCATGAAAAATAAAATAACAGTCAAATTTTTCAACTTTTAAATTCTCCAGTTTAGGAGGTCGATGATAAATATATGGAGGAAACTTATATTAATATTATTGTACTTCAATCTATTTGAAAATTCTTAAAACCTCATATCGATTAAATTGAATGTGCGTATATACAGGTGATTTTATATCAATATAGTATCAACATTCGAATTTACTCGATTTATATACGCGTTGTTATTGACGGCCACTTCAGTGTTTTTTTTTTTTTTAAGTGAACACAATAGGTGCATTGTAACAATACTGTAATTTACTATATTGAATTTTCATCGGACATGCATATTATAATTATTGTTAATCCACTCAGAGTATTATGCTTAAAATTTAATTTAAAAAAAAAGTTTTAAAATTTTTATTTGATTTTATGTAGACGTAATTTTGTCTGTCCTGCTATCATATTTGAAAATTTAATACGAGGTTAAATCAAACGTAACGTAATGGGTTTTTTTTTTTTTTTTATTAGATTTTTCAAGTTATATTTTTATAGGAATCGCGAAAACCACGGCATTTCAAAACATGTTTAATCACTCGGAATCGCATTTCGTTAGCAACGATTTATCGTCACGTACAGATAAACCCGGAAAGTCAAATTACTTTATGTAAGCCCTACTGTTGTAACTTTAGGCGCATCCATCAGCAGTAACAGTCCTTTGTTTTTCTGTTTATCTGCACGAATTATTTGACATAACGACCAATAGAAATTAAAAAAATAATAATAATACTTTATATCGATTGATAATTATTATTTTATTTCATTTGTATCGGCAAAAATATTGTATAAAAACACAAAAAAATGATTCGCGTTAAAGATAGTTCAGCGAGGGTCCGAAAGATGTAAAGATAATGCAACATAATATTATTTATAGGGATGCATTATAATAACACCTAAATTATATACCAACTCAACACATTAGGGCGTGTATATACAGGCAGTCTTTTGGACGACGTTCAAAAGTTCAAATGCGCTTGAAAACGAGCACCAAATACAGAAATAACTAGCACAATTGTTGTTATTATTGAGTTTGAGACTATGACCCTAAATTAAAATCGGGGAGTGCAATCATGTTCTCAGCACCTCCCAAGATGAAATGTCAATAACTTATTAAGGAATGGTGCGCCAAGTTGACTTGGCGGCTCGGTAAACTATATAAAAACGCAATCCTCCGTGTATCGCTGTGGTCCTTTTGAAGAATTTTTGCTAAAACGTTGGCAAATATAATTAGAAAAAAAAACCCCTCCTACCGAAATTGTAGTATAAACAAGATAATCGTATTTCTCAATTTCGCGTTTATTCGAGTAACGATTTTGGCGTTGACTCCTGTGAGCTGGCCACAAAATTCAAGTCCGACTTTACCCGCTTTTCGGCTGTTTGACTATAATAACCGACGGTTCTGTTCACTCTTGGTCGCTAATTGTGGTGGAATTTAGTATAAAGACATCTCGAGTAGCGTAAACTTTACAGGTTTAATTCAATTGGCCATATTCACCCCGTACAAGCCGTGACAGTTTGACTCTTTTTCAGCGTCACAAGCAAAGATAACCTTATCACCGCGAGTGATGGTGTACAGCTAGAACTTGTGGAAGATTTTTGTTGCATAACGTGTCAAATTTCACACATATCAATGGACCTATACAGAAAACAATAGATTTTTATAAGTTTGGTTAATTTAATAAAAACAAATCTATAAAATACTTAAATTTTAATTAAATTAATTAGACTTAATATTCGATTAACAATATCTCAGTGAAAATAACTACTCGCTAACTTTGAAGATTTATACTAAAGAAGACTGATAATTTTACCTTAAATAAGGAGGGGTAGGATTTCCCCCGGCCTCCTTCTTTAATCACTACGATGAAATAATAGATAAATAAGAACGAGAACAATATTAATATTTAGTATTGTGTGTGGCATCAATATGTCTCATTCGTTTAACTTATGTATAATGTGTTTAATTCTTTTGAAATCTGAAAAAAACATTTTTTTTTTGTTTGTGTGTATTTTTTTGAATTTGTTTTAAGAAAAAATGATAAACTGGCTACTCCTCTGAGTAATCGTGTACAGTGGCGTGCTCAAAATATTTCAATGAGAGAGGACGTAGCGAATGATAACTATGCACGAACCGTGCACGCGTATTCTCTCTTGACTCGACTTGACCGCGTGGGATTTTAAAAGCTAGATTCAAAAACACCAACATTTAATCGACGGACCGAACTTTTCCACGTGACTTGGCCGAAATACATATGCACTTCGAGATTAAATTGCGAAATAAACAGCCGTAGATTGTATTTGCAAAGCAAAATGGAGGGCGTATGACCCCCACCCGCGCACGCCGCCGCTTATCGTGAAATTTAACCGGAATAATGAACGAGATAAACCGAACAAACGATATTGTGCACGAAACCGCGCGGACGAGATATCGGATAATTCAAATTAGAGTTTTCGCGGAACATAAATCGCGGCGGTACGGGCAGCGTAGGTGCGTATCACTGCGGCCCGCCGGTGTAAAACGTCCGTAAAAAACCGGATCCGCATCCCGTGTAATTTGTAAATTTAACGATATTGGCGAGAATTCGGATATCCGTTTGCGACCGGCACAATGATATATATTATTGTTGCGCGGACGATTTATACGCGGCGCGAGCGCGGCCGAATAAATTAATCGGGTAAAAACCGAAAAGCGCGGAGAAAAAAAAAAAAACCCCGCCCGAAATTGTCGAGCGGCGCGTGTGCGGAAGACGCGCGGATAAGTAAAGAATCGCTGCCGCCGCCGCCGCCGCTTGTGTACCGCGCGGAAACGCGTAAATCGCGAAAACGCGATAAAAAGCCATTTCGAAAAATCGAACCCGAGGCGTTTGCGTACGCGCGCGCGCGCGCGCGCAATATACGCGTGTACATTAACGGGCGCGTAATATATTACGGCGGGTACAGGTCATTTCCATCTTCTTTCGTCTTAACGTTTCGCGAGCGGGGGGGGGGGGGGGAGGGGGGGGGGCGTTGCGGCGGCGGCGGCGGCGGCGGTCTCTTAATGGCCGATTTTATTTCTCGGACCGTTCGAAAATCAAACCGAATAAATCCCCGGCCGGTCGCCGCGCCGCCGCGCATTTCCCGCGTCCGAGTCGACTCCGCGGCGGCGTACCCTGCCGGGCCCCGGGAATTTATGTGCCGGTCGGCGCGCCGCGGCCGTACGTCTTCTCGAACGCGCGCCGACCGGTCGGGACCGCGCGCGCGGACACCTCCGTACACGTTTATCTTGCGACCCCCGTGTACGCGCCGCGTCGATCGCCACGGCGGCGTTTCGCGAACGATCGCTAATTGCGGACTGCCCGTGCGGACCGTAGTAACACCCGCGGACCGGCCGCAGCCCCCTCGCCCCGCGCGCCGGAGAGATTTACGGGCGCATAAAACGCCGCGGTCGTTTTGCATCGCTGCCGCGGCGACGCTCGACCGCTCCCGACGCCGACGCCGGGCCATTACTCGCCCGCCGATAACTGTCCGCCGCCGCGTGTTTCGTTCCCGCAGCGGTATTATAATAAGTGCCTACTTATATTAGAACGCACGTGCGCGCCGAGCTTCCCGCGTACGTCGCAGCAATAATACACTACGTTTTCGGTTATTCGGAAAAGCCGACGTTATCACGGAGGGCGGTAGAACGAAACGGGCCGGCCGTGTTAAGGAGATTCCGGTGAATGACAGCGGGGAACGTAGCGAAACGGCACCGGAGACGACCCGGACCACGGTGGGCCGACAGGGCCAATGGGGTATTGGAGTGGAGAACGCGGTGGAAGCGTCAAGGGGCGGGGAGAAGTAGAAGGGCGTTGTTGTTGCGGCGATGGGCCTTAATGCAGGTCTTTGAGATGCCTTATCAGGCCCGTTACACACGATACTAGTTGTTGTGCTGTCTCTAGTTCGATAGCTAGTATAGTAGTTTTGATAGTAAAACGTATTCTGTTTTCCACGCTAGTTACCGGCATAGAAATATTCGGCACCGGTCGGAACACGGACGTTTGATCAACATTTATTATGTTATCGCGGCTGTAAACGAACGTAAATACAAAAACTACCAGGCACCTACGCTAAAATACTATACATCGTACTGTAAATAATAATCAAAAACGTGATGCACAAAATATAGGAGTTTTCTTATCGTCCTTTTTATCTTTGCTACTAGTTTTTAGTACCTTTTATAGTTTTAATAGTGTGAATAGAACATAGTACGAATTCTAACACACCAGATTACGCGCAATATTGCAAAATAGCTAGTGCACTAGGGATAGCACAACAACTATAGTATCGCGTGAAAAGAATTACGCACCGCTCAACCGCTGTGCGGGACGGAAACGCAAATGACGCAAACGCTGGACATTTCTCGGTCACAGGGGGAGCGAAAAATAGATAAGACGCATACTCGACAATGAACGAGCGGAAAACGCTACGGAATACGATAAGAGAAAGAATCAAAAGAAACGGATCAAACGCAGCACGTGGGTGGGCTACTGTTGTAGGTGAGAAGTTGGAACGGTAGACGAGAAATTGCATGTCAATCTGTAGGTAGCGGTTAACCGTTGCTAAGGAAAAACGATTCTGAGCTGAGTTCTGTTAATAGTGTTGCTTTGTTAACAATATATACGTCATATTATAGTGAAATAATTAATTAGACATTATAATATATTTTTTTTTAACATTGTACCTATTATCGGACATAATATTATGATGAGACGTAATGAACGGACGGCAACAAAATAATTGTGGACGGGAAGGTCGTGGATAAAGTGGGATGACCAAGGTATCTGTTTACGTAACAAATCGTATAGGAAATACAGAACACTTATAAGGGAATAAAGTACCCGTGATGAATAGGGAAGAATGGAAAAGGAGGTCCGTCAGATACGTTTAACCGATTTAATGATTGAAAATAAAAACACCGCAGCGGCTCTGCTGCAGTAATGCTCAACTACTGCCGACGTCGACCATTATTCGTCCGCCGCCGCTGCCGTCGTGTACTTCGTTCCTGGAGTGTTATAATGTAAGTGCCTACTTGTGTTATAACGCACGTACAGATGTCGTAGAGCTCCCTAATGCATATTATAATATGCGAAATGATATTATGTAGCAAACGCGCAATGTGCATATAGCGATCGTATTAATATTTCGACGAGGTCGGAAACGGTTTTTTTTTCGATTTCTACTGAGTAAAATTTGAAAACCATTTTCCACCTCTTAACGGCCGTCCATTATTGACAAGACCGATTTGTCCGTTTAAAGGCCAAGTGGTACGGCCGTTTTTACGGGTAAATATCATGAATCAGACCGACAAGCTAGAGACAAATTTCCTCACAACCCCCAACTCGCCGAATTTGATTTTGAAAACATATTTTAATATTCTTTGTTTTTTTTTTTTTTTTTAAAACATTTATTCGTTTTAACTTGTTCGTCAAGTATTTAAAAATACATTCGGACACTTCATTAGTCGGTTACGAAAATTCTATATTTTTATTGTAACATGAATAATTACATATCAATTTCATTGGCAAAAATAAATTCTAAGAAATGGCACAACCGGGAGAGGTGTCGAGGTCCGGCCATATACCCTAATAGAAGTCTTTGATCAACCTCCCCCCTCCTCGAACAAATTGTGGTTGCGCTACTGATTTTAAGTGTGCCTAGGATCCGGGTATTTACTTATGTATATCGATTACCCGTATTGTTTTTATTATTTCGAATTGACTCGAAACTTAATGAATCTTCAAATACATAACAGCATATTGAATAATGATAAAATATTAAAACGTATATACTGTATAATGTACAATATAAATCACGTATACGGTTTAAAAATGTGTACACACATAGGCACAGTAAATGTCATGGTAACCAAATTGTATGCTCTATGTACAGTTCCACAAATGATAATAATTGTTTAGGTGCAACAAAATAATTCAAAATACGTGACCTCCGCGAGAAGAAAGTTATCGGAATGTAAAACAATTTTTTACACGCCCCATATAATATAGAGTGTCTATTGTGTATAGATGTATACAGTCTTAGGATTTGTATAGTTTATAAAGTGTACCGAAAAATGGGTGCGGCCGCTGTTGTAGGTGAGAGGTTGGGAAAATAATAAAGAGAATATGTATTGTACATCTGTATGCAACGAGTTTAGTTGATAGTGACTGCACTACACTATGCTTTCTCAACAATATGTTATAAAATAATTACATAGGCATTGTATATTTTTTTTTAATTATATTCGTTTAATGTTATACCTATTTTCCCGATTTTCCTACGGTTTTCCCATTTATCGGAAAAACTGGAGAGAAAATCAAAAACCGACTTCTCTAAAGTACCACCCCAGTCAGATTTCCATTCAGATAATTTGTTATCATTTGTAAAGTAGAGCGTTATCCACGGATAGATAAAAAAAAAATAAAAATAAATAAACATCTTTATAAAACCATAAGCTTCTTCGCTCCACTCAGAATCTAAACTTTATTTAACGGTAATGCGATTCAAATTTTTCAAATAAGGACTTCATTCCATAGTCAATATGATATCTTCTTTAAACGTGTTTCACCCTAAATCCATCGTATAGTAAATTTATATAGACAGTATAGTAAGAGAGAAACCTAACCTAACCTATATTAGTATATTAACACAAATCCTAAACTGTGTTGGGAGTATTGAAACAAAGGTCGAGCATCATGGAGATCATACAGTATCATAGAATCCAAGATATATAAGGATAAGACTTACACTGGCGTATACACGGTGAAAGACTAAGGATATTTAGGAAAACTAAGGAGACAATACAATTAAAATTGTTAAACATTATGGAAGGAAAAAGGAATTTGAATATCGTTTTCTCGCTACGTTCGTTTATTTTGGGTAAACTGTTTTGCAGTCACTGTTGTAGGTTAAAAGTTGGGAAGGTAGTAGAGTGGTAATTTAATGTATAATTGTAGTAAGCAATAATAAACCATTGGTAACGTAAAAACGATTCCGAGCGGAGTTCGGTTGATAGTGTTGTTTCGTCAACAATACTACTATGTCATTGTCATAATTTAATAAAAATAATTACGCATGTATAATTACCTCAATATTTTTTTTTAATAATATTCGTTTAATGTTATACCTATTTTCCCGTTTCTTCTACGTTTTTTCTGTTTTCATTTTTTTTTTCCATTTATCGGGAAAACTTTTCGAAAAACCAATAAATTAAAGTACCCTAAAGTACCCCTCGATCAGATTTAATTTTAAAAAAAGCGCTATCGTTATAAATCGGAGCGAAATTGCCGGCGGAAAAGTAGAAAAGTTGTCCGCAGAACAATAAACCAGTAACCTGTAAAACCAGCGCAAGTTTCTTCGCTCCACTCTGGATCTGAAATGAGCGGTGTACAAGTGTAACGATGACAATTCGTCGGATCGGTAAACCCGTGCAGTATGTTCGCAATTAAAATCTGAGAAAATATATAACATTAGGCGCGTACGATACACTATAGCAGCGGTTCCCAACCGTTTTAGTTTCGCGGACCACTAATTTTGTAAAAAAATATTTGAGGCCCACCCATAACATACCTATATACGTTTTCATAAAATTATAATATATAATATATATTATATACATATATACATGTATATATAGTTATTAGGAATAAAAAATTTTAAAAATTAAAAAAAAACTTAATTCAACTTTATCACAAGATAAACAATTTAATGTGATTTTTGACATTGCTTGTTCTTCACGAGAAAGTCAATATCTGGATTAAAACTTGTCAGTTTTAGTATTAAATCACTCTCAACATTCGGTTTATTCCTATATTTATTTTTTAAATAAATTAAAGTAGAAAAAGCACGTTCACATAAATAAGTTGCCGAAAAGCCCATCAAGTTTCTCAGTGCAATTACTGTACACTATAGTTAAAACTGATTAAATATTATTATGATATTAGAAATATAACAAAAAATATATAATAATATTATTTTAATTATATATAATATTTAATATTATACCTATGGCTCGCGGCCCAGTACCATGCTGCTCGCGGCCCACAAGTGGCCCGCTGCCCATGGGTCGGGAACCGCCGCACTACAGCGTTACAATATACACGGTATTTTATTCCGCGGCCGTTATTGCAGTTTATAATATAATATATTATATATTACATAAAGTCCGTCTGCCCGTACGAAAATAATATATAAACCGAGAACAACAATAATTTTTCGGACGATCTTACAATAATATATACTGCCGTTTTTCGCTTACGGACGAAATATATTTTTATATATATATATATGTATGTATAGTTTTCGCAAAAAAAAAAAAAAAAACCGTTTTACAAAAACTTATCACGGACCGGCAATAAAAACGCCGCTAGATCTGTTTATCTTGATAAAATTGTACACACACAAGTGCTCGGCGGCGGCAGCGCGTTGCAGTTTTCTCTTATTTTTTTTCCCCGGAAAAAAAAAATAAAATAAAAACACATCCACCGCCGCCGCCATAGTTCGTCGTAAATTTATATTTGCCAGTCTGCAAATAAGAACAAATGTAGCGGAAGACCCGGCGCGTATCCATCGACAGTGTCGTGATTTACGATCCGGGGCGCCGGGGCTTACGCGGACAAATTTGCCGATAAATTCGGTGTTCCCCCGATCCCCCCTCCCGTTTCTCCGACACAGTCTCCGAATACGATTTATTTAAAAATAAAATAAAAAAACCTTTTTTTTTTTCCCCCTCCTCGTCCAGTCGTTTTGATTAAAAACCCTCGTAATATCATACATACATATATATATATATATATACATGTATATGTATCCGAAAGAGTGTAGGACAATAAAAAAACATAAATAGACGGCGTTTATTTTCGTATTTTTACATTTTTATTTATTTATTTTTTTACATACGTTTCGCGCGCGTACACACGCACACACACGCTGTAGCAACACGCAAACCCTTCTCGTATATGGTATAGAAAATGTATACGAGCCCCGGGGGAACGGGGCTTATACGGTTTTTTAGTTTGTTTTTTTTTTTTTTTGTTTGTTATATATATTTATTTTTTTTATTAAAGAACATTGAAACATATCCGCCGTACTCGAATGTATCCCCGCAGCAGCAGGATGTAATAATAATATTATAACGACAATTGGACCGCACAAGCGCGCACGGTTTTCAGTCCGTTTCGCAAAATGGATTCCGCGCGTTAATCGCGCGATACGCGTACAATAATACAATTATTATCGCGTTTAAAAAATATGAATTATACCGCGTCGGGGATACGCCACGCGTATCGTATAAGACGCGTACGCGACGGGTTTCGGCAGTGTTGACAGATCGGAACAATACGATTTAGTATTATCGTAATGGCCTGCGTTGTGATTTCGTGACACTGGAATACGCCGCGCAGGGCGGAGACGGGGATGTATATTTCGTTAAAATACAGTCGTGTCTATCGAAATTGTAGTGGCGATAAAAAAAAAACCGTACACCGCACTGTTCGTATAATAACGCTTGTCGCGGCGTCGAAGATTTATTCAACGTTTCACATTGTATACGACTATACGGGTAATAATAAGTACCAACCAGAGAGTATAGAGGAACACATATTTTGGTCCAACATTTTTTACATTACATTAAATAGTCGCGTGATGATATAAACACGCCAGATGTTTATTCGGCTGAATTCGTGTGTGTACGGCCGTATAATATAATCTAATATGCCCGTGATACATATTTTTGTAAATATTGCACGATTTATTGCGTACTCGTTCGCGGATTTCTATAAATCTAAATGTTATTGTACGCGCATAACGACACAACGGTGAAATATAGGCGCACTAAAATGGATATTTGCCGAATACGCGTTACGCAGATAATACTTATTCGGTCCCGGGGGGGGGGAAATGCTCGAGTTGAATTCGTATAGTTTTCAATACGAGCGAATCGACTGAATTGCCGAATCGTTGAATGTGGACTTGACCCGTAGAGCCTACACGTAGATAATAAGAAAACGGGCGACCGTCATTGTATAGCAGCCGTTTTTCGTCCAAACTTTCCCCGCCGTTGTTACGCTTGAAATTGAATTGTTATAAAACTATTATACTGTTAATTATAAAATAGTGCACGATATTATAATTTTATACGAAACGAAATGCAATTTCAATTTCAAACGTAAGAACGGAGGGAAACGTTTGAGCGATGTGTGGCCGCTATAGCAGTTGGTCGCTCTCTCGTTATCTGGGGTCTCTGTCCCGACCCAAATGACCGTTCTAACTGGCCTAAATCAAATAATATTATATAAACATTTTAAACCGTGTTTTAATTTTTTCCCAACAAAAAGTGCATCGTGATGACCTAAGATATTATTTTAATTTTCAGTCCAACAAGAATAATTAACTCATGTCATTTAAGCTGAAAAACAAATGAATCGAAATTATAAATAAATGTGTCAAAAATCGACTCGAACACTTCTCTCTTTGGACCAAAGATATTATGTTAGAAAACAATTCGTTAGTACTGTGTGTCTAAATTTTAAAACTTTTCTGAGTTAAATGTTCTCGATAATAATTTTATACAACCTTGGTATACCTAACCTAACCTAATAAGTAATAAAAATTATATCAGCCAAAACGATTTGCGCGTATAGGTACTTTCTACTTTTTAATCTAAAGAATCAGAATTAGAATTCGACATAATAGAAAACAACAGTTTCTCGTATAAAATTACGAACGAAAATTCGTGGCGGAGAATCGGCCTAAGTGTCATCAGCCCATCCCTCCCTACCGCGTCATTTTGTAATTTTTCGCATCGCGGGTAGTTATAGTATAACGCTAAACTTAGTATAAATGTATAATTCCAATTATTTTAGAATTCGTTTACAACGTCTTCGCCCCAGTAAAACAATGGACGTATAAACACGTGACCTTGGACCACCCAATCGGTTTTCGATTAAACCGGAGCTGGGAAGTTTTAATTTCATAATATACTAAACGGATGAAATTGTAATCCCTTCGCGGTAATAATATCACGGTACATGTTTACTGATCGAAATTTCTTTCACCACGCTGTGGTACTACACGTACTACGTATAATAGGGACGGGCAGTGCCACTTTTTACCGATATTCGACGTATCGCATAGGAAACACGCTAACGACGTACGACCGGTACCTGATATTTAAAATCGAAAACCACGAATTGAAATTCGGAATCAATCGTTTTTTCAATGTTTTTTGTCATTCGTATTCCAGAAATATTACATGCACAATTATATCTTAAAATATCGGTTTTGAGACCCCCTACCCCCCCCCCGTACTGAGTTTACGGTTTACGGTTTATCGGCCAATCCCCTAACACATAATAATAATAACTATTCGGGAGAAAACAAAACCTATAAACGTTATAATATTATTATTGTATATTCTCGTGATCGCGAATCGCCGTTTTATATAATAATAATATACCGTATTATATTGTAACAAGCCGGAGCAGAAAAAGGTTACCGGATCTAAAAATGTATAATTTTCACATTTATTCGAGGAAAGAAACTATTTTTTTTTTTTTTTTTTTAGTAAAATTTGTATATATAATATAAGATAATCTATCCGCGTCGAATAATATATTAGTGTATCTCCGGAAACGTCGGTATATTATAGTGATCGATGAGGGGTCGATGCGGCGGGCGGCATTATCGCGCGGGTTAGGCGAAACGCGCGGAGGAAGGGACAGATGTAAAAACGATTTAAAAACCATCCGGAATACTAAAATAATATACGAGTATATTATATATGTACGTATACGTCTGAACACGCGCTATAAATGGACTAATGTAAAATGTGTAATTCCGATTTTACCGCATAAATCAAGTACGCCAGTTGTGTGAACGGATATAAATCTATACGGTTCTGACGTCGTGTGTGTGTACGAGCCTAATGGTCGGCCATTATTTTATTTTATTAGTCCTACACGGATTTGGTAATAGTAATATTCTATGTGTCGTGTTATTTTTTTTTTTTTCAACCGTATACCTACCTCGGTGTAGTACCCGCGTTTGTACCCAATATATACCCACCTCGAATAAAATAAATATTTAATAATTATATCAGTAAATATTATATTTTGTTATATACCGCGCAGTGGCGTACAATATAATAATCAGCTATTATCACCTATTTAATTAAATTTAGTTTACGAATTTTTCTTGTATTCAATATGCTATTAGTAAAAATGTTGCGAAATTATGTGGTTAAATACACGATCGAAATGCAAAAAAAAATTTAAAAAATACCGTGCCTATATTTTAGATTCTCGGTGTAGAAACGAAGCTGCGTATTATTCAGTTTTCTATAATATGTAGTAGGTATACTTTATCTTTTACTATTAAACGCTATTTTCTCGGAAACGATTTTTCGGTTAATAAAAATGGTCTAGATTCCCCACCGTTTTTCTATAAAATCTAAAAAAGCCGACAGCGAATGTTTGTAGATACATTGGTTTTATTTTTGTAGATTTCCGAGTTGCTTTGGTTACGAGAGAAAAACACAACTAATATCACTCCGGTCAAAATCGTTTTTTGATTGCAGTAATATTTATCGTTCCTTGATAAATTTAATTACCCTACATCGTATAGTATAGTTTTCAAACTTCCCGCGCGTTACAACGGTCTGTCTAATAGCATAATTCCTATACATTATGATAAGTGTAATTTGATATCCCCGGAATAAGAATAACCTCCTTAACGTCCTTATTTTCAAAAACAAAAAACACAAACACAAGGCGTGATTTCTAAAATAAAATGTAAACTTATGACGTGCGTTTACGTGTCGAACAAACTCAGTTAATTAATTGAAAATGATTGATTTTTAACGCGTTCACTTTTTTTTTAATTGAATTCATGTACCTAAATAAAATATGGTCAGAGACGAGCAGAGTCTGTGTGTACCGAGATATAATAAAATATGTTAAACGGTATCGTCTGACGATAGCCACGGCGAGGATAATATTATGGGCCCGCCCCACAAAAGGATCTTAAATATCCGAATTAATTTTTTTTTTTTTTTTAATAAGGGGGGATAAAAAAGTGCGGCGAAGAAAATTAAATTCCGACGACGACGGGTCCCCGTAAATATTGCGCGGCGAAGGAATACCGTATTATTATTATTCGGGAGGTGATAGAAGAACTGCCGAGAGGGGAGGGGGAACAAGCAGTCGTCGCGCATAATTTTATACTCGGGGTTAAAGTCGTCAAAATTCCGGGGTATTTCGTTCACGTGCATTAAACGCGGTTAATTTTATTTCCGCCGTAGCGGCTGTCCCGTTAGCGTACGGCCATTCCGCTCGCGAAACAACACCCGGTCGCTCGGTATTGCGCCTGGGTGTAGGGCTGGGATATTTTTTTCATTTTATAACGATTCTGAACGGAGTTCGGTTGATATAGTGTTGCTTTGTCAACAATATATACGTCATATTATGGTAAAATGACAGCAATTAAAAAAATATTAAATTTAAAAAAAATTTTAAAACAATAACAAAAAGTAAATAAAAACGGTTGCCAATGACAACGTTATTTTTAATCTTTCAATGTTTTTTAAACCAAAGAACCAGATTTTCCTCGTTATTCCGAATGTTAATGAGAGTTTCAAAAAATGGCCGTCCAGTGAACATTTCCTTTCAGAAAAGATGCATGCTACACTTGGTAATCGGAGTACAAGCATGAAAACAATAAAAAAATTAATCATCGTTGTAAAGCATTCCTCGCCTCACTCAGAGTCCAAAAATAAAATGTACATACGAAGTACGGACACCGACAACGGATAATCGGTAGTGGTAATAATAAGTCGGTCGCGTCCAATGGCACCGCGTAATCTAGTCGGTTTTTTCGAGGCGCACACCACTCCGACGACGGCACCCTCCCCTCCCCTCCCAACCACCTCCTGTCTCGTATTGTACGTTATTGTGGCGATTCCCCGTCACGCGTTACCGTTACCGCGTTGTGGCCGCGACCCCTTGTTTTCGATTCAAGTCGTAGCAGACTAAAAGCGCGGCCTCGTAAAACGTTACGATATAGGCGACTTGTTGATGGATACCTGCGGCTCCGGCACCAGACAAAGCGGAAAGCGCGGCGATCTCAGTGGCGTCATTTCAGTTTTTGAGAGGGATTGTATACAATTATCGCGCTTATCACAATTGTTATCACAAATATATCTTAAAAGACCGTGGCTCACAGTGGCCGTGCGCAACGTAAACCATGAATTACGTTTGCAGGCTCGCGGCCCGAAACTAACCCCGTAGCCGACCCAATAGAGGCCCGCCGGTGACAAAGGGCGTAAATGCCTAGCCCGTCCCTCCCGTCGGCATGATCCTGACGAGTACCGGTCGCGGCGATTGGATATAAGTGCGCGGCTACGCTCCCTCGACCGCGGCACAAGTCTTCCGGACGACGTTTTGTACGCGAATCGTTATTTTTTATCGCGCCTCGTACGCGCGCGATAAAAGCATTGGCGTACCGATAGGGCGGCATGACGGGCCCGTGACATCTGTTTTGACGCAGAGGTTTTATCGGTTACGTTCGGTTTGAAATTCCGACGGATATCTCGATGTAATATTTATAATCGAATTAAACCTATACAGTAGTAATAATATTAATAAGGTGGCTCATCGGCGCGACTAGGGGGATGCTTGCGGGTCTTTAGCGGTCCCGAAGTAAGCCCAAGGAGCTCTTGCGCAGTAACGACTAAGCATTTTATCCGCGTGTTTCGCGAACCGAACAAAATACACGTTTCCTACAGACAACGCGCGCGTGTACACGAAAAATAATGTTAAAAAATAATTATGATAAATTTGCGTACCTATACGAAATTGTAAACGAAATGTGTATTTTATTTATTGGAAGAGTCGCGTATAGGGAATTGTGAGGGCGTAGCGACTGTATGCCTTTGATGTGTCCGTAATTTTAGCACCCTCAAAGTCGGCGGTCTCGTTGTGCCTGTATGATTCGACTATATAAACGCGTGGATCTGTAAAGTGTACACCTAATGTCATCGTCAACAAACGAGACCATTGCCGTGTTATAATAATACGACGTGCGTCCTGTATATAGGCTCGCAATAATATAAATGTCAATTTCCACGCAATCGACACCCGTTGTATATTCGAAATAGTTGTAGATCACAGACGAGGACGCTGTCCGACGGCACAATATTGACAATTATTTTCATCGTTGTATTTCCGGAAATAATATGACAATTCGCAGTATACACGTACGTTCATAAACGGTTTCGGAGTTGTCATCGAATCCGATCGTTATCTACACGTGCGGGCGCCGTGATAACAATAAATCGTGTGCCGAAACCGTTTACTGGATGCAGCGTGAACCGTTCTCTGCTTCTGTCCGTTATTATTGTAATAATTTTGTATATGACATCGAAAAACAAACATCGGTCGCCCAAATGTGTCCAATATGCATATCTAATGCATATTTCGTTGTCGACAAGACGCGTGATCGGCGCGCGAAAAAATTGCGAACGCAAAACAAAAGTATAGGTACAATTAAAAACGGATCTATTATAAAAACAAGATTACCGTAGCCTGTACGGTACCTATCTATACGTAACAATTTTTTTTTTATCGCCGCACAGACGTAACACGATATCCGTAAAGCAGGAAGACCAGTAGTAGTCTTTAGAACAAAAAGGTTGATTAAAATAAAAAAGTCCTTGAGTCAATAATATATAATTCTTTTTTTTTACATCATGTACCTAACAACTACATTAATAATTCATACATTTATTGTTAGTGATTTAATATATAATTGTGTATGCATTTTGTACACCTCTCTTTAATAACATTATAATGTACTACCTATATGAGTGGCCAACGCAAGGGGTAAGGGGAGGTTAGGTATTATATCCCTCCCACCGGCTTGAAACTATTTAAAAAAATATAAGTATTTTAATATTGAAATGCGTGTATTTCAGCTTGCAAGTTACGAGGAAAAGCTTGATATATTATTACAAATTGTTTTTTTTTTTTTAGGAACTGGCTTTTAAATTATCAGCTACCGTAGTTGAGTTTGCGTAGACACGACGATTTTACGATTCTTATTTGCTATTACATCCCATCCCATTAAACATTTCTGAACACACCACTGCTACACCTGTATGGTACCCAATTTACTCATAACATATAGTTACCACTTATTCATGCGGTTCGTATGTTTTTCTATTATATTTGAGTACGATTACTAACTAATAAAATTGAAATAGGTATTTCTGTTTTTTTTTTAAATATATTATTATTTAGTTTTCGCTGGTATATGATGTACATATTTTATGCGGGTCATATCACCCGAATCCTCTCAACGTTTACAATTCAATCGTACAGTGGACTTCTATGAATATTCATAATAGGAGTATAATAGTATTATATATTTAACTTAAACTCTCAAAGGCATTGAATTACAAATATTTGTGATTAGACAAAGATTTTTAATATGAACATTTTTCTTATGCAGTACTTAATTCTTAAATATAAAATAAGAAGTCAAAGTCTAATGGAAATGATTAAAACCAGCCTAAACCGACGAAATCATAAAGATTCCTGTTCCGCGACGACTACAAATGATTACTCGCGAAACACGATTCTGATAAAGACCATAGTGATATAAAGTGATTTATACGATTTTCGTCAAAATTTAGAAAGCGCATAAAAATACAATACATTCCGTTATACGTCTTTATTTTTACCACTATAAAAATACGACGTAATGATGAACCTCGCCTAAAATTAAAAAATCCTTTCTGCTCGGTCAGAACTATAATTTATCCTCGTAAAAACTAAAAAAAAACCCCGAAATTTTCAAAATATACGGTTATAAATATAACGAAAGTCTGGAGAATGTTTTTTGAACATTTTC
Source organism: Cinara cedri (assembly GCA_902439185.1). Classification (NCBI taxonomy): domain Eukaryota; kingdom Metazoa; phylum Arthropoda; class Insecta; order Hemiptera; family Aphididae; genus Cinara; species Cinara cedri. The sequence goes on along the minus strand of CABPRJ010000995.1, from coordinate 244,930 downwards.
CGTACGCGCTCCCGAAAATACCGAGTGTTCTGTGAAAATCGCACGCCTCTACGATTATTTTTAACCGAATCTTTTTCCTCTTAACGTTGCGCATCGTCTACAGTGTTTTTACTCAATGATTCCCTCTTAAACGCCGCAATTCGCGTGTTTAAACAAAAACGTAACGTTCACCATACATAATACCGCCCCGTACATGGTTGGACCGAGACGATAAATTCGGATATAGCCTCTTCTCTAATAAAATGTGTACACATAATATTACGGAATGTGACTTTTAATAATACTCGTACGAGCGCACTGTCATCCGGGAAATATAAAAAAAAAAAACGAAAAAAGAAGGGCAGGTTAGCGAGACTGTATACGTCGACACGGTACACCTACATAAACGCACCCACGATAATATCATGTGCGCTATTTGCGTTCGGATTTCAAATGTAACTCGCATTATAGTGTGCCCTCGGGTTTAATAAGTTATTACCTACTTATTAAAATCGTAACTGCTTATATACGTTTTACAAACAAAACTACGCTTATAATATATATGTAATAAAAATATTAGTACACGCTCGTACTCGAATTTATTTAAAACGCTTCGTAAATCTATGAGTATTTCCGTGTTAATACGCAAATATTATCCATATTAACAAATACGAATACAAATGTAAAAATGATATAATTACAGTGAACTATCCTTTAACACCTTCGGACACCTCCAAATAGCTGACGTTTTTTTTCGAGAACGGCGACATTTTCACTATTCATACGTACGGAGACCTCGATATACAGGACACTCTAAATAACGAACACTTTTTAAAATTGATATTGATAATTAAGTATAACTATGGAATACCTAAATAAAAGTCTACACTATTATGAAGTAATTTTTTATTACTATGCATGTATATTATTATACTGTAAGTGTATGTATTATATCCCATATTATCCGTCCAGTCGTTGAAATATTATCGCGCCGATGAATTGTTGCAACTTTAAAATGTATTTAATTAATTAATGTAATAAAAATACGATTTTTCCCCCTAAATCGCGGACACCTCTTAATGGCGGACAACATTTCAGCGACCGAGAGTGTCCGGTATTTAGAGGTTTTACTGTTTTACTATAAGTATTGCTGACACCTATCTCAGGTTCTGTTGTACAAATGAACTGATTGGTTAGCTATAATAGGTATAACATGTTTCGAAATACGTCAATTTTCAAAATTTAAAACTGCCATTAAAAATAAAACTACTAAACTACGTTTTTTAACCGATTTATAAAAAAAAAAAAATAACGAAACCATTTATACAGTGCAAACTTTTCTTTACGTTTGTTCCCGGTTTATCCCGATTACTATATGAAAACTCATCGGAAAATCAAAAAAAATTACCTCTTTAACGGAACGAAATACAAGAAAATAAAAATCACCTCTCATCTTTCAATGGGAGCAAGATTTCTGGTAGAAAAGTCAAAAGCCCACAAAAAATGAAATAAATATTCGCTCTTAGCAGAAATAACAAAAAGGTATTAATAAAGTAAATGTAAAAGTTTTATTTGTAAAAATTATAATTTCTTTTAAAGAAAGAACAATTTTCTTATTATTATTGAACTCGGATTGTTTTTAATTCGGTCATTACAACATTTCGAATTCGCCATACAATTTCGAATATTTCACAAACTGATAGTAATTTAAAAAACTCTGAATCGAGAATATACGAAATAGTAAAGCTCTAAAGTTCTGAGTGTTCTGACTTTAAAAAGTAGTTCAAACAGTAACCTACAGATGCCGTTCTCGGCTAGACGTTGAGATACGAAATTATAATATTGTTTTATTACGAACGTAATTATTATAAAGATGATAAAAACATATTGATTCGATAAACATTCATACAATGTATACGATTTAATTTTAAAAGTATTTTTTTTTTTTTTTTATTTTTTTTCGTAATTCAGATTAATAAAGATCATAAAGTTTTAAAAGAATATGCACATTTTTTTTTCTGTTGAATATTACACTTTTTAGATAATAAAAATCGAATACAGCATTTGTTGTGTATAAATTATCGAAATGAATATGCTATAGAATGTCGTTTATGATTTTCCCAATAGACCATATACGAATTAAGTGCCTATATTGATGTGAACTTTGTATCATCGATTTTTCAGCGTGTTTATATAAATCTAGAACAGTTTTCTACACATATAAATGAAAATTCAACTTTCGTATAGCTTTGATATGGAAATGATTCGGAGGTGTGAATTTAAGGCGCTATAAAACCTTAAAAAAAAATGCATTTAAAGCCCCTAAAAGTGCAGTATGAGATACCAATCGTTTATACAATGTGTTCCGAGGGGGGGGGGGGGAAGTGACCGGGTGACGTATGAGAGTACGCCATAAATGACGTAGAAACCTCTATTAAAGGGAGGGGGGAGAATTAACATTTTCATTTTTTAGGTTATGGGCAAATCAAGTTTTTATTTTATTTTACGGTTATTCTATTGTTCAACACCAATCACCATACAAAATAAAACCAGAAATGCACAAGTCAAATTGAAAACAATAAAACTTTTATGTCAAAAATTTGTATTTTTTTAAAATAAATCGAGTGAAATTCTTAAAAAACAAAAATGTTACACCCTATTTAAGGGAGTTTCGCCATTATTTTTAGTACACTTTCATATGACGCCCGCCGGTCATTTCCCCCGGACCACATTGTACATTGATTGCATTTCTACAGATTAAGCTCTCCACGCGAACATTCAAATCGCATAATTTTTCGGCCATAAACGACATTTCCTTCGGCAAAGACGTTTTTTTTTCACGCCGAACATCGACGCGGACGCGTTTCTATTTTCTCGTTTTTATTCAATATACTTGTTTTGTATAATATTCAATATACCAGCGGTTTCCAAACGTTTTTTTTTCGACGGTGCTCTTTTTTGGATTAAATTCGGTTACGGCGTACCCTTCCGTGGATACCGCGAGAAATTCTCGTCTATAATCTATAATTATAAAAAAAAAAAAGAGGACGATTTTTCACGCCGCCACCGGAAAGTGCACGAGGTGCCATGTAAATTCGGCTCTTCTATCTCACGGCTGAAAAAACGTTTCTTCGGCCTTCCGCGTCGTTTCGCTTATTCCTGTGACAATGAGCCCGGGCGTATCCGCACGAACCCCGTACAATGAATGTGAATTGAAAAATAAAATTGAAAAAAATCTTTGAGTGGCGGACAGGGCGGGGCCGGGGAAACGCACGTCAATCGGTGGGTACGAAAACGGCTTTGCGGAGATCGGGGCGCGCCGCCGGTCGACAACCCGGCGGCGGTGGATCGCGTGGGACCGCGGACGTTCGTTATTATAAATTACACGGAGGGGGTGGGGGGAGGAGGGGAGGGGAGGAGGGAAAAAAAGGAATCCCGTCGTAAAAACCCGTCGCGACGTTATTGTTGTTACCATTACAATTATTATTACCGACCGCGGGTCCGTCATGTACGCGCGCGACAGGTGCCGTAGATTTATGCGCGTTTCGCACGCGCGTCGCGCGACAATACGTATGCGCGTCCGGGACGCGTTTCGCCGAGGTAATTTTTCCCGCCCCGCCGGGTACGCGCACCGTACGCGGCGGTGAGCCGGTACACACACGATGATAATACATTAACGTTGCTACGTACATCGTACACCCTGACGGAATACATTAGATAGATTGCGCGCGGGGAGACTGTCCGCGCGGCCGCGGCCGTACCTGCCGTACTGTCGTGCGCGGGCTGTGCCGCTGTGCCGCGGGGCGGTGGTCCGGGGTGCGGTGCGGCGTGCGTACGCGGACGGGAATTAGACTCCGCGCGCGGAGGGTCGCGCGGCGTACGGCCGGCGTGGGGCCGCGTGCTCCGCGGGGCCGGTGTACGGGGTGCCGTGTGTAACCCGGGGGCGACGGAGAAGAGCGCGGCGCACCGGCGGCGGCGGCGGCGGGCGGTTTTCGACAGTGATTAATTTCGTTCATTTCGTACATACCTTATGTGTACCCCGGGCCCGGAGTCGTGGTGGGGGGGGGATAGTGCGCGCGCGCTCTCTCACAATGATTTACGACCGGTTGCGGCCGCCCTTGATTTATTATCCCTTCAACGGGAGCCTCCCCCCCCACTCTCGTGAAAACAAAAACCGCCCTTCGCTTCTCGTCGACTCTCTCGGTTTTCTCTCGGCTCTCTCGGCTCTCACTCTCTCTCACCGCCCCCCCTCCCCACCCCACCATCCGCCGTCGAGCCGCGGCAGTGTTCCCGCGACCCGCCGATACGCGCGGAGGAAAAACCGTACGCGCGCGATCTACGTTTTCGTTATTGTGTTGTATACGCTCGACAACAACATGTACGATGTCGCGTTGTTTATAACGAACGCGCGACGTCGACGAAATAAAAAAAAAATAAATAAATAAATAATAATAATGACAATACCGCACGATAAAAGACAAGTCTGCGGAAACGATTGTCGCGTTTTTCAAAAAAAAAACAACGATTCGTCGAAATTTCGCCGCTCCGAACGTATTATTAAACGTTTTTTACGTACAACCTACGCACGGACGACGCGCGAATATTTTCAACAATTGGAAACGTTTGTCCCTCGACTACCGTTCTTAGACGTTGTCGGTTCGTGCGGATAATCGGCCAGATTTTGGTTCTCCATCGAAAGAACGAGACGGTTGAAAAATTAACTCTTGACGTTTGTTCCCGCCGACACGGACGACCGAAATAATATCATGATGGTCGCATAATACATTGGCTTGTCAAACGGGACATCCTGTATAAATAACTGTGCGCATAAGAGTTCCGCCAATAGAGTCGACTTGTTTTCCCGCAGCCGTCCAGTCGCCGTTACAGTATTTCGTTTGTTTTTTTTTTTGAATTTTCAAGAAAATGTTTGACCGGAGTGGTACTTTGGGAACGTCATTTTTTTGACGTCCCCGATTGTTTTCATAATAAACGGGAAAAACGGGAAAATAATATAGGTATAATATTAAACAAATACTATTAAAGAAAAATGAAAATATATATACGCCTAATTTGTAATTATTTTACCGTAATGTGACATATATGTATATTGTTGACAAAGCAACGCGGTTAACCGAAATCCGCTCAGAATCGTTTTTTCGTTAGCAACGATTGACCGTTGCGTACAGATAATATGCATTCAATTTTCTTTTTGACTTCCCAACTTCTCGTCTGTATAGTGACCCGCCCCCATGCCAAGTATATCAGTCTTTTTAACATACAATTGATTAATTTTAAATTAATATTTTCATTTTTGTTACGTAAAAATTATATCGGGCACAAAACTGACGAACATCGGTTATTGCCGGGCGAGTAAAAAATAATTTCGAATTACTTCCCCGGAACACGAGTTATTGTGTTGATAATACTTTACATGGCTCTGAATTTCCGGACGCAGCCCACGAGCAGGGGCCCATCACGGAGTTTAGATTCTATACGGGAGACCCCGATCCGGAGAGTGGTAACCCAACCTAACCTACGGGTTCGGTACGATACCGGGATTTTGTTGCGACCGCCGACGCTGACCGGGAACCCGACTCGCGGATTAATAGAGAAAAAAAGAATTAAATAGAACGCTAATGCCCCGATATACATTTCAAATCTCACGCTTCATACTGGCTTAAAAATAAACACAGTAGACAAAACTGTAAACGTACTATACAAACGTGTATAGCACGCTCTCGACTAACTCGATGCTTCTTCACACCTATACTATAATGTATTATTATTATTATTTATATTTTAATACTATACGCGTTTAAAAGACGTATGTAACGTTCAAAAATTATAAATAATTTTCGTTAAAAATTCAACGGGCAGAGGATGTTGATTTTTAAATGGTTTTATTATTCTTTAGAAGACGTAAAAATGTCATCGCCGCGCGTTCATTACCTAAATATTTGTTAAACTTTTCGAATTTATCGTCCGCACACAATATTAATATTAAACTAATAATAAATTGTAACGGTATCACCGACTGCGTGTATCCTGCAAATAATACGCTCTTGTGCTGTAACAATTGACGCGTTATAAATCATAGAATAGCACAAACGTTTGTAAAAATGTGTTTAGCCAATCGTATTCTTCTAACGTATAGTGGCCGAACACGTAAACCATATATTGGCTACATATTATAATGATTGTCCGAAATTAAGAAAAAAAAAATTAGAAAAAAATTAGGGGGGGGGGGGTATACAAATATTTTACTTGCACCTTTTGCTAAAAGAAAAAGTCTGGCCACACCTATACTATCAGTATCGCAAATTATGATACAGCTATAATCCATAAAATATCTGCGTTTATACGTTTTAAAATAATAAAATAATATATATTATTTAGTAAAAATCATTCGAGACGAGAATTTTGAAAAGTGTTCCACGGGAAAATAATAAAAGTTCAGGCGGACGCTCGCGATAGAGAAATGTATAATTTCTTTATAATATTAAAACCTAAATCGTCTAATTTTACGAAAAACTATGTACTTAATAATTAGCACTTTAGTATAGCTCAAATTTTCAGTTTTCGTTACTTTTTCGCAGGGCGTAGAAATAATTAAATTCGAAAAACGAAAGATTTAATGTGCGTAATAACATCTGTGTTCAATATCCGGCTAAAAAGTTGTCGGATTAAATGTTTACGGTATCTTAACTGCGGGTTTGGTTCAAAAAGAGTTTTCCGATAAAAAAACGTATGCATGTATTATAGTTGCAGCGGAAATCTAATTTAGGTTTTGCTCGGAATTTAATATTATTACGAAAGAAAAAAAACTATAATTATTCGAGCATTTACATACGATATTTTAGATTCTGAGCGAATGTATTGGTTTTACCACGGTATGATTTTTAGTTGTTGTGTCTGTAAACTACTTTTCTACCAGAAACCTGGCTCCAATCGAAAACCGATATGAGAGCTAATTTTTAGCGAATTATTTCGAGTTTTTAATATATTGAGAAGGTGGTTTTTTTTTTTTTATCTTTCTTTTAGCCTTGTTATCTTCATAATCGGGTGAAAAAGATGTCAGAAAAACGTGAAATAATGTGTAAATACACAATAACGATTCGCGTTTTTTAGTTTTAATTTTTTTTTATTGTAACTGAGTCAAAAACAGCTGTCCTATAGGATAATGATAATGATAACGGGTACAGTCACTGTTGTAGGTGAGAAGTTGAGAAGGTAGGATATAGACGGGAATTTAATGTATAACGATAAACCATTGCTATCAAAAAAACGATTCTGAACGGATTCGGTCGATAATGTTACTTTGTCATTATGGTAAAATAATTACATATGCATTAAACATTTTCTTTAATAATATTCGTTTAATATTCTACCTATTTTTTTGTTTTTCCTACGTGTTTTCAATGTCTTTTCCTGGTTTTTCTAAACTTTTAGGAAAACTTTTGGGAAAATCTGCTAAAAACATCATCCCAGTCAAATTTCCTTTTAGAAAAATTGCTATCATAGTAAATCGGAGCAAAATGGTTGGAAGTCCACAGAAACAAAAAATAAACATCATTGTGAAACCAATACATTCCTCGCTCCACTCAGAATCTAAAATCGTAGAAACCCGACGTTTCCATTGAATACTCATGTGGATTACATTTTTTGAGAGGTTTTTCAAAAATAAAGTTCATACTATATATGTACTATACGAATTTCGAAAATTCATAGCCACAATTTTTTTTTTTTTTTGATAAGGATTTATGAAGTTGAAATTACCACGGAAACCGAAAAAATCAAGTATATCCTATATACGACGAATGTAACGACCGTGTATACAAATCGCCCGCAATACCGTGGCGTTATTTTTCGTTTTTCTGCGCTGCCGCGCCGAGAATTCCTGACTACGCCACCGGCACACCCATCAGCAGTATCAGCTTTTTTTTTTTTTTTATTTATTACGTTTATATTGTATATAGTAGTGTATGTATACTATATATATCATCAAGTATTGTATAAATTATAGAGGTTTTTATTTTAAGATTGATGAGACGTTGTAACGTTAATGACGCTTGATGCGTCGGTATAGCCGCGCGTGGTGTCTGCGCAGGGGTGTTGGCGAAAATTTTTATTCGTCTCGGCGGCACTCGACCGTGACGGCAGTCTATAGAACATACCCCTTATTGCATATTACGTATAGCCAGTGGTTTCTATCTTTTAGATTGTCGGGTAATAACATTTTTCTTCGTCCTGCAGACCCCCCTCCCCCACGCACTTGGACCGTAAATAAAATTAGTCTTCTCGTTTCGCGTTTTCTCATAGCCCGCCATCGCGAAAATTACGTTATATTTGTACATTATTATACTCGTATGATATAATGATGACGATTGTCTGAGGGTTTGGCCACGGGCAAAATCTTTTCGATAAATTATATTCTGTTGTACGTGTATGCTTTTGCTGTTTTCATACACACACACAAAAAAAAAAAAAAAAAAAAACGGGTAATAAAACGCATTACGATATCATTGTAATATGGTGCGATTCGAATTCACTTACGTCTGAACTTGGGGTCCCGCCGACAAACTAAAATAGTTATTGTATAAAATTATATTTCGTCTATTTATACTTTCGAATCTCTAATAACTTGGTAGGAGAATCGTACTACCATTCGTACCCGATGCATCTAACGTGTTTAAACTGCAGCACATCACGAGTCCCTCGAGACGGATTATTGTACTGTAAAGCAAAAGACTTATTATATGTAGGTATATAATAAATGTATGCAAACATTTAAAGAGTTTTAAATTCAAAACTATACTAATTCCATCTTCGTCGGGCATATGTGTAAATTAATTATCGTTGAAATAACGCGGAAAACCGTATTTGAAATTAACATATCGGTACATAAGTTTAAATTTAATTGAACGGAAAAACCTCCCGTACGCGCAGTGGCGTATTTTCGGGGGGGTTCCGGATCTCGGCCACCCCAGGAGAAAAAATATGGTTCAAAAGTCTTAAATGACTTGCTACGAATGCATAGAGTAAAATAACATTAATTATTATTATATATTAAAAATTAAAACGTAGGAAAACGTACAATTTTACGATTTCATTAATTTATTAAAACACGGACGGCATTTTCTACCAGATAAAATGATTTAATTGAAAAATTACAAGACACCCTTTTTGTTACCTTTTCGATTTATTTTCTTATGGTATTATTGTTAAAACTTTTGAGCCACTTTTAAACTTCTAAAGAATTTTAATTTTTGAGAGATTTTTGCTTTAATTCGGTTACAAATACACGTAGAGGCTTAAAACTTAGTAGAAATACTTATTAGTATCAGACTTACCTAGACGTGATAAAATTTCCAAAATTATCGGACAACTTTTTTTTTCTTTTTTAATTTTTTTACAATGGTACTTTTTTCTTTTATACTGCAGATCACTTTTATTTTAGAAAACTTGCTCCGATGTTTAAGTGTAGCGCCTTTCCTGAAAATCAATTTTATCTTCTTGGTAAATACATAGACCATATTTTCGATTTTTGAGACAGGATTTAAAATAAAATCTATTAATTGGGAAAGAAATGTATGTTTTTTTTTAGGATTTCATTGTTTTAAATAAACACCTACCACGTTTCCTAACACAAACATGGCTCCAATTGAAAAACGACAAGAGACCTTTTTTCGTTGAATTATTAATCTTGTTTTTAATGACGCAGTTCGTTTTTTTGGATTTTCGAGTTAGTTTTCATAATAGTGAGGAAAAAACGTAGGTTAAAAAAAATTACGTTACTTCAAATTATGTATTATCGAATGGTTTATCGTGCATGCATGACACTCATATCGGGTTTACCGTTTATGAATTAGCGATGTTACAATCAATAGAAGAAATTATTATTGATGAACTGGCAAAAAAAAAAAAAGAAAAAAAAGAAGACATTCACCTTTTTTTTTTTATATGATATGATAAAATCGATGTTTTGTCAGAAGAATTTTAAACGCCCCGTGGCCCCTCCACGTCGAGTTCGAATACACGCCACTCGAAAGTACGCGGTCCTTTCGATGCCGGTTATGTAGTTGTGTTTTAACCGTTGGACTGTTGAAAAAACAACAGTCTACAGTGATGATAATACAGTGTACGATGCAGGCGATGCTTTAAACATCGCGTGTACGTATGCGAAAACAGTATCCACCGCTACCGGTACCTATAAACACACGAGCACTGTTGTACGCATGGCTACCGCATCGACCGTATAACGTTTTATATATGATTAAAATTCTAATATATAAATACATACGTGTGAACGCGTATAATTCGTTTATACGGTGAAAAAAGAACCGCGGTCGGACGATCGAGCAACGTTTTTCGCAAAGTATCGTTTTTCGAAAACCCTGTTTGCGCGCTATGCATGTACACGCGGACTGCGCGAATCTTCATCGGCAATTATTTACGTGCGATTCCGACCGATATTATTCCATTTGTATGTACACGGTCGTAACACCGCTGCCGCGGCGGCCGTCCGGATAATATAATGTCCGCACCCGCGAGGTATACAGGGTGCGACTTTTTTTTTTATCATCGACCAGCAATTATCTCGGAGGATTTTATGTGAATTTGATTTCGGTTTTTCTCGAACCATTACGGAACCGTTTAAGGTTTATTTTTAAAAAAAAACATTTTTTAATTTTTTCTCCCTACTCCGAACGCCTTAAATAAGCACGTACTTTTGATTTTCAAACAGGAACCTCCCCCGGCCCTTTCCTTTCGAACACAGATTTGAATAGAGAATATTTTTCTGGGAATTTTAATATGCATAACACTATAGTGTAATATCAGATTTACCGTTTATGAGTTATAACTTATGACAGTTCAGACCGGAGGAGTATAGGGAATGGCAATTCCTCTGAGATATTTACTGGTTCGCGATAAAAAAAAAATAAAAAAATATATCACTCTGTATAATATCCGCCTTGATAATGTACACAATACGTAAACACGCGATCGTTGTGCACGGGCATACGTATATTATGTATATACGTATATAATACGTATACGTATTTCGATATTATAATACTTATAGTCGCGTAATAATTAATTCCGGTGTACGTCATTCGCGTGTAATTAATCGGTGTGCCGCAGTCGAACACATACGAGTATTATAATATGCGATTGTACCTCGGCGCATAAACACGTGTAAATGTGTTGTCGTTTTGCGGGCTTGTCGTCGTGATATAATAACGGATCTCGGATACTCGGGGATGTAACGAGTGCCGCGGCGTGTGTGCGAAATGATTTCCCATAATGTGCGGCTAAACCCAACTATTGATATACAAAAACAGGCTGTCCCGCGAATTTATAGACCCCATTGAATATCTCCGGAGATAATAAAAGTAATCAAATTTTGTTTTGTTTTTTTTTTTTTTTGAGAATCGCAAATATTTATATTTGTTCGCAATTTCTTTTAAAACATTTTTAGACAGCCATTCTGCAGAATTAATTTTTCCGACAATTTTAATGCATCACACGTTTATGTCCGATGAATAGTTTCCGAATCGTTTTAAATAATTCTACTAATCCGTGTGAAAATCTATGTTATCTAGAGATAAAACTAACCTAACTTTTTACTAAAAAAACAACATTTAATACAAATATAAATATTTGTAATCATCATCGCTGTGAATAATATGAAAAAAAAAAAACCGAAATTTGATTATCTTTATTATCTTCGGACATATTCAAGGGGTATATATTCGTGGGACAGCCTGTATACATAACGAAAGAGAGAGATGAGAGATGTATAAAGTATAAACACCGTCACGGTGTATTAAATACACTGCACCGATGATGGGGCGATGCCGCAGCTGGCTCGAAGCCACAGGAGACCGAAAGCCTCGGGGCCCGGTTAAACGTGTTTTAGAAATTTGAAATATCGTTTAGATCGTATATCAGACGCGTATAAGACGTTTTGGAAAAGAGAGAAAAGTTTACGCGCGGTCGAAAATACGGTATTATAATATACGAAAACTTTAACGAAAACCTCCTGCCAGGTGTTTATAAACAGTTTAACCGATTAATATAATATAAGGTCAGAGGCGGACTGGGCCGCCGGAATGCAGGGAAATTTCCATCAATGTGCCCAATTCGGCCATGTGGCATGTAGACATTACAGTGGTGGCTCTTGCAGGGGTCCACAGGAGGTGTAACACAAATAAATCGGAATAATTCGTGTCCACAAGTGGGGATAATAGTAGTATACAGCTGGTAATATAATTTAGAAGAAATGTCTTCTTCTTTGGAATTTAAGTCGACGCGATTTATAGCAGGATCTGCAGTGTTAAGGAAGTTTATTAAATTCGAAATAATCCTTACTCTTGAAAAATGCATTTTTAAGACTGTATGAGTTTAATATTGACACAGCTGTGGTTTGGAAAAACGTTTCAACATTTCTTCAAAACTTACGGCCGATTTAGCATGTTTTTACAACCTTCTAAATTTTAAGAAGTTCAACAATTATTCGCAGAACTAACATTTTTTTTTTTTTGTGTATAAACAATTAACTTATGTGGCCTGCACTCTAGATACCGGTGACTTTTTTAGTCCCAGTCCCCCGCCCCCTGTTTTCGTGTATTTCGATAAACATTGAAATACAAATCGGTCATTAATTAGATATTCGATATATATTACACTATACATACGTATATATCTGCGATCTGACGGAGAATGGGTATTTTAAGTATACACATGTATATACGTACGAGTCTGCGACGATATTGGTCAGATATTTATTTCTATTACGACCGTTAGAATGATATTTATTTTACTTTCGATCAGTTTGCCGGTATAACTGCACGGTCGTTTCGTTTTGGTTTTTTTTTCTTTTCTTTTTTTTTTTTTTTTTTGTCATATATACCGGAAAACTACAATAAAACTATCCGGTGCATAAAAGACTAACGTGTTTTATCAGTCCCCCGGTATTATGTTATATACGCGTGTGTGTTTCAAACCGTTTTCCATGACTACGTCGCCTCTAACTCCTAAGAGAGAAACAGAGAGAGAAATAATAGAAATAGAAGCATTGCACAGGACATGGTTCCTACTTCCTTATTGCCGCGCAGTGCCCATTACACGTATACGACTTCATTCACGGTCCGAAGATTTTGAAAATTGAAACGACAACGACGATGATAAAACGAAAATACATTCGGATTTTTTTTTTTTCCAGTGTAATATAATCGTTTCGAATACAGTATACAATGCAATGGTATTGCAATGAAACAAATTTAGAATGAACAAAAATCGATTAGATTGTATGTTAATATGCAAAATATTTTGATTCTACACCCAAATAAAATATCATTTTTATAAGTGAATTAAATAAGAGACGATTGTATATTATTTGTATAATAACCGCGTATCGGTTTTGTAAAAAAAAAAATAACTGTAAGTTCGAGAATAAGGCTGTTTTAGAGTATGATGACGTCTAGAGACTGTAGGAAATAATTATTGTGAGCGCCTAATACATTGTAAGAAATCCAAAACCGAATATTTTTGTTCTAAGTATTTAACCATTACAATATTGACCAGAGTGTGCAGAAATGTATATATTGTATATAATTTAAACGAATTGGCAAATTATTATAGTAGGATGAAAACTGTTACCATTGTCGACGGTAGAAAATCCGGAACAACGGATAAATGAATTTATTTATTTTTTTGAAGAAAAACGTTACATCTCATTTAAATCATCCATGTCCGCGTGTTACACTTACCGTCGTGTTTCATTTAATACCATAACCGCGTCTTATACGTACACCTTTAATTAAAAGACTACTGCGAACGTTTTATATTTTATTAAAACGCCCGACCGCTGCTGCAGCAGCAGTATACATTATACACGGTATACTATATAAGCTAATTTAATTCATAAAATATATTCAGTGCTGCGGGTTTAGTCGGCAGATTTTATAGGATTTATAAAAAAAAAAAAAAAAAAGAAAAGAAAAAAGAAAAAAAAACAATGTTTACGGCGTGCGTGGTGTTGGTACTCGTATATAATATGTATAGTAGGTAGGTGGGTAGGTAGTAGGTAGGTACACCGTGATAGTGCGATGTGTATAATTGAACGACCACCCGGCGCGTAAAACACATAGTGTTGTAATATGTGTGTGTGCGCCGGGGTTCATTAATGCAACTATCGTCTAATAACATTATTATTATTATTATTATTTAGCCAATAAAATGTACGAAAACGGTTTTAATAAAATTATCGGTGCATAATATTTTCTCTACGCGTTACAATAATACGCGTTCCGCAGTAATATTTCTGTAATAGTTTCGATTTCATATGTATTGATGACGATATTTTGTTACAATATCTGAGGAGCGGAGCGGAAACAATGTATTGGTTTTAATATAATGTAATGTTTGTTTAGATTATAATAATGAACACGCTATTATAGCTAAATTTATTGCCGAATTTCTCAATGGTGGCGGACAATATTATCACCGATAGGACGTTATATAGTAATTAATTTATAATATCATTTTTTTTTTTTTTTTTTTTACGTATTTGTCGACATTAATCATTTAATATTATACAGTGGTATACGACTGATAATTTCGGAAGATAAACGCGATAATTTAACTTAATAAATATACTCATTGTATCATTGCAATATGATTATTGCGATTAAACAAATACCTATTATAATTATTATTCAATGTCATGTCGTCGCCAACCGTTCACAAAGTTTTTAATACCGCACGTAGACATTGTTTTAAAGAATTTAATAATGCGATTTTTTTTTCATTGCCGGTCATATAATTAACCAGAGTTGAACTGAAATTAAAACCGCGCGTTATACAATAATTATAGGTGTTTAATGTCGAAAATAGTAACAATTGATGTAAAATAAACGTTAATTTCAAACTTGAACAAGTCGAATTGAAAAACTGAATATCTACCTACAGTTTTACGTTTTTGATACAATTACCAACGTGATAAATATTCAATAAGTTGAAATTTTCTTGTGAAATTAATAATACACAGTACTATATTATATAGCCTATTGGACATAATCGGACATATGGTATTTAATCCGTACCCGTTTTATTAATTTTATTATGACACATAGAATTCCGTATACGCGAGGGCGGATCCACGATCCGTTTACGGAGAGGGCACTCGAATCGGACAGACTTTTACTATACTGATAATTTCGAATTGTCAATATGAAACCATACGTAAGAAATTAATGAAGTATAACTATAATGGAATTATAACACAAATCGTACTGTAGACATTGCAGATACTGTATGAATTGCATTGCCAATTACGAAAAATATTTTATTTTTATTTATTCCGTCATGATAAATTGTTATGCTACATAAATGTGCGATTGACAAATATAAATAGAATTGTTTTTTGCACTTGCACCCAGTGCTCCTTCCCACCATGGATCCGCACTTGTCCGGGAGAACCGTTAAACGGCTTATTGTGGTGATGCCAGAAATTCTCGGGTTTTCGTATACTCAGGGATGCGATTTCTATTTAAAGATCGGTTTCGTTATTCGGCCGTTTAACCGATGCGTTAACCGTTCGAGGACACGTAATGGTTTCACTTAAAATATACGGATCGGCCATCAAAACGCTATAAATTATTCTGACAAGCGCAATGAACTGCTGGAGGGAAAGACTGCTGCGGTGGCGATATTTTCGGTAACAGTATTATACTCTTGCGGTCGTCATCGAGTATTCGGCGTACAGCCTATAACTGCAGACGAAGCGGACGATATGTTTGTATAAAAACTCATTTAAAACAATAATTTCGTAGTGCCCCGCGAGGTAAAATCAAATTAAGTTAGGTCAACTCGATGTACTTGTATTATTATTTTATTTTTTTACAATTACATTTTGTCGGTTTCACGACTCCGATGCGATATTCAACAACAACGCAATATCAATACGGTTCTATATAGTAACAAGTGCGCAACAGAAACGATTATTTGATAAAAAGAAAAAAAAAGTGAAATTAAACCATTGTATGTCCTTAAGTAACCATATGGTAACGAAAAACTTTTTTTACAAAATATTTGACCATAATTTAAAATGTAGTCCACTTTCAATCTTAGTCATCATTATTGGGTTAAAAAATCAAAAAAAAAAATTAAAACGGTTTTTGTTTAAAAATAAATTTTAACCATAATTATAAAAAAAATAAAAAATATTAATTAAAAAAAAAAATAAACTTCGGACTTTTGGGTTAATACGAAAATCGATTTAACGGAATTCTATTTGAGTATAATTGTACGGAGATTCGACCTAATAACAATATACGAGTATATTTACTTGTTTTCGTTTTATAACTTTTGCGCCACTTGATTTTATTTCTTCTGCAAAGTCGTTTAAACGGCCGGCTCCCCCGAAAATATAAAATCGTATACGCGTGGTATTTCGGGGCACAGGTGTTCTCCTTAAACTCACCCGCCGGGACGCTTTTGACCCGTCCAGAGTTTTCTTAACTTTTGTCCGTTTCTCCGGCCTTTTCCCCGTTCGCCGAATACTATTATACAGCCACGGTTGGTCGTCTCGAGTATACACTTTTGAGTTCTACAAAAACTTTTCCGCCATTATTTTCTCGCCGGACGGATATAACGCGCCACCTTCTCTCTCTTCCTTTATTTTTTCGTACACTGCACCGGCGGCGGGCGATTAAAATAACACGATTTCGAAATTCCGCGGGTGTCGTAGGTACCTATAATAGCTTCTATTCTCCGGGGATTCAAGACGAACCGTTTAATTTTCTTTTATCGTACTATATAAATCTGCACTGTTGATTCTATGTTCTATACAGAATTTTTTTTTTTTTACCATTATAGACCATATTTTTAGGCCCTTTGCTGACAATTCTAAATCCTTCCACGTCTCGGTTATATACGCACGGTTCATGTCCCCATTCAAATCGGGTCTCAACTCCTGTATGTCTCTATGACTACATCTAACCACCGTTGCCTAACCTAACCTAATCTACTACGTAGTATTTTTCTGTTCAATTTGTTCACAAGTACCGTCTCGACCAAACAGTTGTTGGCTCTCCAGACGTGGCCTGCCCACTCTAATTTTGTTCCTTTTACGAATTGTGCAGTAATACTTCCTTTTCCATATAATTTCTACACCTGTTCGTTAGATTTTCTCTCTCATACTTAGGTATCGTAATTATAGAAGAGACCAAAAATTTTCCTCAACACCTTTCTTTCAAATAAATTTAGTCTATTTTCATCACCTGCTATTGTATAGCCCAGGTACAACATGCTTGACACAGCTGATCCGAGATACGTGGCATATAATGTTTCTTTAGTTTTCCTAGACAACAATTTTGATTTGAGCAGATGAGTATTACGAAAAAAAATAACAAACCAAAACCGTCAGTCGTCGCATACTTTTACACAATAAAACGGACCATGTCTTGCACTCACTCGGTTGTCCAATAGCATAACACAGTTAGTCACAATTCACACATTTTTTCGTAGAGCTATCTTAGTAATTTACCTAACAGAGGTTATTGAAATTTTAAAGATTAATTCCAGACGGAGAATTTAAATATTTTGACCGAAAGTACAATATCGAACAACCTGGGAAATTTAATTTTGATCAGAATAATATCGAAACGGGAAAATTGATAAAAGAGTCAGATACCGTATTATATTTTTGGACAGCCGAACTCTCTACCGTACAGAATTATGGATGCTATCACAAAGTGCGAGAAACGGAACTACATTTGTAGGCTATCACAGAACGAGTAATCGATATTTAACCGATTCCATAATTGTTTTTGGAACATCAAAAACACATATCGATCATAATATTAATCTTATCGATCTTTTTTATGAATTAGAAACGTAAAAACATTTATTATTCTTTTGCGATAGCCCGCAAACGTATTGCTGTCTCGATCGCTCCGTCTTGACGTTGCGTTATTCTCTTTTTAAAAACAGTCCAGTCAATTTGTGTACATTATAATATGGTCGTACAATTTCATTCCCGAACAAACGTTCTAATAATATACGAACAATTCAATTTATTGTATCATAAACGATGTATTGTATACTATTAAGATGGATTATTGTGTGTTTCGGTTTCGCGCTGCAATTTGATTTAAAATTTCGATGTAATTATTTCGATGATAAAAACGTTATTTACAAATTCGTCAGGGTAAAACGTAATTGAATTTGGTTTTTATTTTTTGTCATAGATACTCAGTATAAATAAATTCTGTACGGCTTTGTTTTCGGTCGGAATAAACAAAACGCATAGGAACTGGTCCTTTTTGAATATTAATTTTGTCGCAGGTTAAAGGAAACCCGAAAACAAAGACTCTTTGTAATTTATCGCAAGTGTTTTATCGTGTAATTTTTGTTGTTATTATAATAATAATATAGTTGAGGTTAGTCCGCGAAAATTAATTCAAAGTTGATTCAAATTAAAAACGAAATAACAAACATATCTAAATGCAGTCTACATCATCAGTTATAATAATATTATCGGTGAATTTCGAAAGAAAAACCAGAACCACAATTATAGCCGTTTACTATTATCATCGGCCATCGAACCAAAACCGGAGATGGACGAAATCCCTTAAAAATTGATTTTGAAAATCCGTAATACTAATAATGTATAGGCAGTTAACAAACTGAATGATACGATACAAAGTGGCGTTAATAAATAATGCAGATTATTGTTTGTAAATATTAAATAATTATAGCAAAGAATAAACTAAAAACTTGTTTCATGAATCAAGTAAGATAATGGATTACAAATGTGTAGGCTTTATTATCGCGTACACAGTACACATTAATATAACGGAACAGTTTACGATAATTTGTGTTGTACAAGCGAGGAATATTTTATCAATTAAACAAATAGATATGTAAAGTAATAATCGATTTTAGTTGGTAAAAAAAATAAATAAAAATGACTTTATATATTTTCTTTATTAAACACAGATTATTATAGACTGTACAAATGACGCGAAACCGTTTTCGAAATATTTTCTAAACCAGAAAAAAATGAATATTGAAAATGCAAGTCAAATTATTAATCTTTCTAGAAACGAGTACGATGATGAAAATCCGATGTTTTGAAATTTTGCCCAACTCCGTCCGTGGACCGATAACGTTTGTTGAACTTTTTCTATATGCTTCTAGAACATTTATAATAATAATTTTATGTCGCCCGACGTTTGGCAATGGTCGGCAAATCGAGTCCCGAATGTATTTATCGGTTTCTAAAAGCCGTTAATCGTGTTCCTCGAACAATACCGAAGAAATGCTTTGTGTGTGCGGTGTTCGAGTCCCATTTCGACGTGTTAATTCGCATTATATAACGGAGAATTTTCGGGTGGACACTAAAATGCAACTGTATAGATTTTGAAAAATCCCGACCCGAAGATTTGCGGTTTGTTTTTGTGCTCGGCTAAATTCGAATACTATGCTATCCCCAGAGCTCGGATTTTATAACTGAAATATGCGCTACAATATGACCTAATAAATCTGAAAATAAGCACTATAACACGTTCGAAAAAATTCACAATAAACTATAGTATGCCATAAAAACATGACAAATGTCTAAGAAGAAAATGTATTTTTTTTTATTTTTTAATATACAATCGAAAATACGGTCATAAATGTAAACTGTTCGATGAGTCAATACGCAGGGCTACTAAAAAAAAAATTACAATATAAAATGAAATAGTGTAGGTATTTTTCTTATGGATTCGCATAAATGAAAGATTCGTCTACTATTTATGATAAATACAAAATAAACAATTATATTATGCGGCAAAAAGAAGCACCAACAACTGAAAAATAGCACTACGAATCTAAAATACTTGAAATATGCAAAAAAATATCAATATACAATTTCGTATTTGGAGTCCCTGGCGCATTAAACAAAAACTGTGTAAAATCCACTCCGCTATTTGTATCTGTATCCCGTGTAATAATTAACAAATGCTATAAAATCCGAACCTTGGCTATCACGGAAAATACGCAGAAAACGCTTGAAAATGTATGCAAATAGTCTCTAAACCTCGATCCGATTATGGCCCCGGAAATGAACCGGGCGATTCTGGTTGAATTCTTAGCGGAACCGAAATGACGATAAGCAAATTTTCCGGAGGGGAGGGGGGGTCTTTGGTTTACACGCGTTTGTACGAGCCATGCGTTGCTTTAGGGCGGCATAGAATTTAAATCAAGACGAAATTGATAATCGTCGAAAAAGACCGGCACCAAAATGTTCGCTTTACGGCGGAGAATATCTTACGACGGGCCTGCGCCAAACTCGACTTTACGAAAGGCCGTGCCGTTTGAATATCGGACGGTCGATCACAACGACACGCGAGTGCATACGTAATTCCGAATACTAACTGTCGTATACCGACTGAAAAAAAAAAAAAAACCGATTTCCGTTTTTTCGCGGACCGGCCTCCGTGTTTTTTATTGCTGTTATTATTGTTATTGTTATTTACTTTGTTTTTGTTTTGGTGACGGAAAAACCGACGTGCGAAATTATTGTTCTCGATTTACCAAATCCTACCGCGGGCCCGCGCGCGAGTATGCGTGCGTGCGTGCGTGTGTGTGTGTGTGTGTGTTGGGCGGCGCGTCGTCGTCGCGGTCGTCGAGTGCCGGGGCAACAGGTGTCGGCGGCACACGAGGTTCCGTTAAAAATACGCGGCCCGCGGTGTCCGTTCCCCGGAGTTTCCCGGAGAGACGCGTTATAACATTTTTATCGCGAGATTATTGTCGTCTGTTGTCGTTTTCGTGTCCGGCGTCTCCGTCGTATTTTAGGCTCGTCGCAGCCGCGGCCACACATGCCCGGACGGTCGTCGCGCGTAAAAAGCGATCGCGGCGCGGAAATTACGACGGCGGCGGCGGCGGCGACTTTATTGACTTCGCGTTCGGCCGGTCGGTCGTCGGCGGCCGCGGAAACGTCGTCGTAAGTCTCCGCCGCGCCGCCGCCGCCGCGTCGGTAGGACAAGCGCAATGCGCGCGGACGATATACGAGCACCGCGCACACGTAGTGGTGCGCTTGTGTCTGTGCGCGCGGCGGCGGCGGCGACGGCGGTGATGGACGAGGCGCGCGGTACGCGGCGTCCGCGCGCTCGTGTGCGTGTACGAACGCGCGTGTGTGCGTGTCGCGGTCGTCGTCGCGTCTCCGTCTAGCCCGCGACCGACCCGTATGCTGCTCGCTCCGTCGGCGCCGGCGTCCGTACTCTCTCGCCCGCCGCCGCAGCCGCAGCCGCCGCCGCCGCCGCCGCCGCCGCCGCCCCTTTCCCGCCGTCGCCGCGGCCGGCCGGTCATATTCTTTATGCGCGACTGCCTGCCGGCGCGGCGGCGGCGGTACCGGTCGGAGGGGCGGTGGCGGGGGTCCTCGCGGGCGGGCGGTAGCGCAGGGGGCCGGGCTCTCTATCAGTTCCGAGAGACCGTCGTAAACCATTCTCCCGCCCAACACTTCGATTCGCGTCCCATTATCGTAAGGACAAACTTTTCGGAGCCCCCATAACACACGCACGGCGCTCGCAGCAGCAGCACACAGGCCCGCGCGCACTTTATAGCTTTTATTATTACGACCGTCGACCGTCGTGTTTGTTGTCGCGCGCGCGTATTTTATGTTATTATTATTATCGCCGCCGTCGTCGTCATTATTATCGCGCCGCTATATAATTCCCGCGTATTATAAAAATATATTTTGATTTTTATTATTTGTTTTGGTTGTTATTTTTTATTATTATTATTTTTTTTTTTTATTATTATTTCCCCCCGTCCGTTATCGCAGTCTATTATCTGTTTGTTTTTTTTTTTTGTTTATTTTTACGCTACCTAAACTATTTCTATTTACAACACTAATATTACACTCGTTTTGATTTCGCCACGACTGCCCGCCAAAAAACGCCCGACGGAAAACGCGCCCGGGACGTTCGTTTTTCCGTCGTTTTAAAATCGAAAATTTAACAAAAAAAAAACAATGCACACTAAACACCGACTGTTTGATTGCGACATTTTAACCGCCACGGTTTTCCGTTGTACGGTATTCGACTTTTGTTGATTCGTTTTTATTATTATTTTTTTTACCACTTAAATTCAAATCTCCGCCGATTTTTTTCATTTATTTTATTATTTGTTTTGTTTTGATTTTATTTTTTTCTGTTATTATTTTTTTTGTTTGCGTCGCCAAAAACACAAAAATATTATTATATATTACAATCACGTAATTTCTTTTCATACGTCTGCTCGCGCAATTCGAAAGTGATCCCGCACACGCACACGCACAAGGACCAACGTGTTTTCGGTGAGTGTTTTTTTTTTTTTATAAAATAAAAAAATTATTATTAGTTGTATGAATATAAGTACTCAATACCTTATACAGTTTATTCATAAGTACAATACGTTCGAATAGTCGAATGGCCCCAACCTCAGCCTCCTCCTCCCATTCCATGAACCTTATATGGCGATCCTTCGCAAATTAACTAATATATCTATCCAACTCAGTAGTTTTAATATCGAGAAAACAACATTAATCTTCAACGTATTTTTTTTGTCTATTGGTGGAGACCTATTTTTTTGGGGGGTAGGGGGAAATAGGAATAGCCGCAGCCGCCTTATATTTAAAAAAAAAACACACGTCCCGCGGGAAAAATTTTCACACCTTGTAGGATAGTTAGATTTTTTAATATTATTATTATGATTCGGAAGATGAGCGACCTTTATTTAGGAATTCCGAAAAATTCAAATCCGAGAATCTATATTATGCGTTGTAAAACATTCGCGAATACAAGTTAACCGAAAATTGGAGTTCGATGAGATCTGTAATACATTTAGAGTTTTATATGTTTTAAAAAAAAAAACTTTTAAAATCGGGACATTTTATGAGGCGTGAGTTTTTCCCGCGAAAATTCGTTTTCGTCTACCTTCCACCTAGACAGGTATCGGGTAATAGGAAAACTTTTTACACATTCGATGGCTGTTAAAATGTTAAAAGTAATTTTACAAAATCGGGGAAAATTTGAGAAACCAGTTGCTACAATTTTCTTGCTTCGTATAATTTAAAACACACGTTTCAGCGAGTATTTTGACGCTTTTGTGGGGTGAGCCTCCGTAGCCCCTTGACTTGCGTCTATGGCATTATATTATTCTCCTACCTTCCATTTCGTGGGGTTGACCAAAAGACGCGGTTTTGTCCAGGGTTACACACAAACGATGTATAGTATTATCGTTTATCTTCTACAAAATCGTTACATCATGGTTAAAAAATATACCGTGATAAGCCGTGCCACTACCCTACGAAATGCGAAAACGGACTGCTTGGTATTATTTTCGTAGCCAAGAACTAATTTCGAAGGGGGGAGGGATGAGTTCACTTATGTGTTTTTTCGTTATTATGCCTACTTTTTTCGGAATGATGAAATACATACGAAATCGCCAATAAAACGAAATATTTCAGACGAGCACGTGTTCCCAATGCCCGCCCTCTTGTCTACGGTACTGGAGATATAGGCGGCTTATCATTTTTAAATGGCCTATAATTTCAAATGTATTAAACACTTCAGTTTATTATCGGTAGTAATGCTTGCTCGATATTATTTAAATAGAAAAAATAAAATCGTATTTAAACGTTGCATACTCGTATTCACCAACGTTCATAAATAAAAACTCGCCTCGGTATAAAATCAGTAAATTAAAATCGAAATAGTGTTCGTTTTAACATTTTTATTTTATCCCCGTCGACATAGATCCTTGAAAAACTCCATGTATTATACAAAATTCGACAAACATTCAATCTTCAATGTGCACTAAGTATATTGTAATTAATCGCAGATGCAACAAATACTACAAACATGTTTTATATGAATTACGAAACAAACAAAATGCAAATGTTTCGATGGTATCTCATAAGTATAGTAAGATTACCGAGTAACAATTCCAATACGAATTGAAACTGTATAGGGAACATAATATAGCCGATCATCTGTAGCTCACGGGCTCATCAGCTGGTTAAAAAAAAATGAAAAAAATAATACACTTACGTCTGAAATTTACCGCAAGAAGAACACATTTTTCAATAATTGTATTCAGTACCTACGATATTTGATGTTCTGTATTGTGTATTTTTAGTCTGTAGTGTCGCAATTGCCAATGGAACGGAGTTGGTCGGCGAACAGGGCGACGCCCTACTAAAGGGCTCAGATATTATGATAGGAGCGCCTTGAAAGTTTGGATATTAAAAATATTACGAAATGTGTTTAGAACTCGAACAATAATGATTTTCGTTTTATCTATTGTCATTGTGTACACACGTATCGTAAATATGATAAATTTGTTGGTAAACATTAGGAAAATTATTCGGCACGGCATTATGTTAGAAGTAATAATTATTTTGTAATTTTTTTCAAGTACAGAAATTACGTAAGTGCATTGTGCAACTATATAGCGAATCGAACCGTTTTGTTTTGTTTTTTTTTTCTCCCCGGGACCGAAAATATGTCGAGTATATTCATACCGATAACATAGCGATACCCGTTAATTGTTATCGTTATGTTTATAATGTATGCATAGTCGTCGTATTATAGATATTGTAATAGAGACCGCGCGGCAGTGCGCGCGGGTACGATGTAGTTTCGCGGGAAAAAATACCAACTAATTTCAATTGAAAAACTATAACGTACGTCTTGTGTACGTATATACGTATATGACGGGAGGGGAACGTGCGGTTGAAAAACGCGGACGATATCGTATACGCGTATGCGTGTGGGCGAAAAACGAAAAGAAAAATAAAGGGCGACCAAAAAATCACGTTGTCGCGCGTATAATATATCCGATGATGTTATTTTTACACGAGAGATCATTATGAAACATTAACGGTTTCAATCACGCGCGCCCGGTTAATTACCGTGCGTATCTCATAAACGACTGCGGCGGCGGCGGCGTCAAAGGCGAGGGAGAAAAACGCTCTCTTATAAAAACAATAATAATAACGCGCCGGCATATATTATCATCGTATTTTTCGTATCGGTAGCTAGCCGAGTATTTACGACCGCGTATTATTATTTTTATTTTTATTTTTTCTTCTCTCTCTATCCTCCGTCGTATAATGGCTCAATTCGACGCGCGCGCTCCTCGAAAATAATGGGTACGCGCGATGTAATATACACAGCATATTATATTAAATAATGTTACTCGTTTAAAACGTATAATGATAATAATAATAATAATAATAATAATACGCGACGACACCGTAAATATTATAATCGTGTGTATAGTAGAGAAAAGAAAAAAAAAAAAAACGCGTGCGGCTGAATAAAATCACGTCGTCGCCGGCACGGTCGTATAATATAGGCCGTTGCTGCTGTTGCTGCCCGTCGTCGTCGTCGTCGTCGGTAGTAAAGAGATTTTCGAGAGAGAGAGAGAGAGAGAGAGAAAAAAAAAACCGCATCATAAACATGCCTAATTTATGTATAAAATATACAATAAGGGGGAGTGTATGTGATTTTATCACACGCACACACGCACACACGCACACGCCCGTCCGTGTACGCGTATTATGCTTGCGCGCGCTCCCGAGCAAACCGGCGGCACGCTCCTCGGCACTTTAGGTCGGCGCGCGCTGCACACACACACACACACACACACACGCGGAGAGACTGTTTTACGACCTGGTTTCGACCATATTTTTGCCTCGGCGCTCCGACCAATTACCGTCAATAAAAACCCGTGTTTACACGTCGTTAACTTAATAATTTTCGCTCTCTCTTTCTATCTCTTTACGCGCCCGCGCCTCGTACGCGTTATATACGACGACACCGCCGCCGCTACTTCGCGGCGAAAATCTTTATTATCGTTCCTCTCGCGCTATTATGCTTGTATTATTATTGTACGGTACACCGTATTATGTTATAACGGCCGGCGTGTAGCGTACAGACGCGGCCGGTTCCATTCACAAAAACGAAAATTGATTTACCGCGTTTCCCGACACCGCCGCAGCGCCCTCCCCCCGACCCCGTTCGGACGTTTAACACGCCGACAATAATATCAAACGTCCGCGTCCTCGGCCCTACAACGTCCACCCAACGGCGAATTTCGCCGAAATTTTCACGCGCGAAATTTCGCACGTCGTTTGTACGGCAACGGGTTTTATAAAGCGCGCGATAACGGCAAAAACAATAACGGCGACATTGTGTCACGAGTCTCCACGGGAGATAGGAGGAGGCCTCCCATTCGCTCTTTCGTATCGGATCGTTTGAACAAACGACACGTACACGTCTCCGGCCTCCCGTCCACTTGATTTCGCTTAATTAATATCCGCTCAAAGTCGTTGGTAAAACTATTCGTTGGGCGGGTATAACGCAATATTATAGGTCCTGTAGAGTCGCTATTTTAACTACGCCGTCGACGTGACGAACGACACGCTCCGTGTGTATTATTATAATAATACATTTTAATGTTTTAATTGCCCGAGTATGCACCGCCAAAGATGTCCCATGTCCACCTTCAAAAATCCAGAGTAGGGATAATACGATTTTCAATTGTGCCGTTCAATCGTACGGTTTGTTGTTAATCCGTTAACACGTCGTACATAAACGTACGGAAAATCTACAGGGGGGAACTCAACCCACGCACAGATTTTGCTTTGGGTTTTTACATTTGTGTGTAATATTCTTGAGAAACACTTGAAATGTCCATACGTAAATACTTCGGTATAGCTATCGTAAAAAGGCTAAAAATTTAACCTAGGCGTAAACAACCAAATACCTGGCAATTTCTGAGCAACGACTTTACAATTTCAATAACATTTTCGTAAAATCGAATTAGCGACGTGAACTAACACGGCGGTAAGGATTTTGCGTAACTTCTTTCAAATCTATGCATACCCTTTCGTGACGAAACCTTTATTTTTCGATATGGATATTTATCCGAGAGCACTGCGAGTCATACGTTGTAATCGTCGGAGTTTTTTTTTTTTTTTTTAATAAATACGTAAGGGGAAACACTGTAGTTTTTACTGAGGTCCTGTTATTATTGCGCGCGGGTTTACACCGTAGAAAACGTGTATTGTACACACTTTATAGGTTAAAACGCGCATAACGATATTCGTAACGTACAGGTACATATAATAAAATATTTAACGAAAAAACACACGCTCGTATAAACAGGCGAATTTGCCTAACCGGTGATGCGCCCGACGGCGGTGTTTGCGGTCCTGGCGGCTGCTCGCGGCGTTTGCGGCGGCGGCCGGGCCGTGAGCGGGCAACTGTACCGGTTGACATTCGTGTTGGGCAAAGAACGTGACCGAGAGTGTATAGGTAGGTAGGTAATAATAATAATAATAATAATACGATTCACTTCGACAATGGAATACGAAAAAAGTACCAACACACACACGCGCGCGCGCGCGCGCTCACTGATGCTGTATAGCTGCTGGATGTTATGGGTACGATAGAGTGTGTCTGTAATATAGTTGACACTGCGGTTATAGAAAGGAACATAATCGCCTATCGGAAAGGGTACATAATGTAGCCGTAATTTTTATGCACGAATATATGTGAATTTAATCGCGAAATTCCCGGTAACTAACTCCCAAGTCCGGGGAAAAAAAATTGTTCCTTTAACGACTTACAGATGTATAATAGTATAGTAATAGTAAATGTATAGGTATGGTATTTTTGTTACACTCGCGCGATGAAATCATTTTTAACTCTTTTTTTTTTTTTTTTTATTACGAAACATTATACATACCGCATGTATGCGGACGACATTTCACGCGTCAATATAGATCTAGACAAAAAAAAAAAAAAAAAAAAACGGCTCTCAGTCGATAATATACCATACGTTAGTGTTTTTCCGCGAAATTGTATTTGTAAACAATTCCCCGTCACCGAGAATCGAATCAAATCTGTACTTATATAGACTACAAAGCTGGGCATACTATATAGTCAATCGAATATTTTTGTATAACTGCACATAAGTATGCAGTATACGCCGGTTTTTTTTTGACCGGTGAAATGACCAAGCTGAAAGTTAATTTTAAAACATAAAGCGATTATAGCTTAAATAATAATAACTCGAGTTAAATTATAGACTACATTTTAAATGTCTCAATTTCTCTTATATACACTATTGAACGTATTTTGCATGAAAATAAATCTCAGTTATGGTATTGTGTACATATAATAAGTTAAGAACAGTTCACGGCTTTTTTTTACAAACGAATTGGTTAATAACTATAAGTTATTTTCAAACATTTTATTTCACTTTTACAACTATAGTCGAATTAAAAGTTACCGAAAAAAAGTAACTTAATTTCCGACTTTTTTACTATAATTATCGCACAACTTAGTGATCGAAATACACGGCACACGCTCATTTTACGCGTAATAAAACCTGTAAGTACATATGGGTACTACGATACTTATATCGCGTTCCGAGTTCCAATATTATTCCCTCTACTCGTTTCGAACAGCTCTTTCGACTTTTTAAGTCAATTTTAAAATCCGCAATTCGCTCGCCGGAACGAAATATCATTACACCCTTGGTGATATTTTATTCTCTCGCATTTTTCGCACCTTGAAACGATTTCGCCTCTGGACAAAAATTCACTCGGTAAACGAATTATCATTGTTTAATACCGTACAGCTTTTATGATGCGCGCGCCATCCGAAATTCCATCATCAAAAAACCGAGTATTTTATATTCCATTCCGCAGACGTCGTTTCACTGTTGCGCCGTGCACACCGCCGCCGCTATACCTTTAACCATCGTTAAGTTAAATATTTCGTGTATTATATATAAGTAATGTAGTATAATATAGTAGCGGCATAAGCCGCAGACGTATTGCACCGAAAAGGTTTGCCAAAATCTTAAACACGTCTCTCTCTTTCTCTCTCTCTCTCTCTCTCTCGCTCTCGCTCTCTCTCTCTCTCTCTCTCTGCGCTATATAATACCCCGAGCTTAACGCGAAACGACTTACGGCCAAAACTTTGCAAACTTTTCATCGCCGTTACAAGAGTCCCTGCCCCTCCGCGAGTCTTACGAAAATAAATCCGCGTGTGTGACTTTTCAACAAAAATTAAACGAAATGTATGCAGATTTGTTTCGTCGACCGTTATTTAGGTACCTATAAATATTATTATAATATCAAAGACGTACAACTTTTATTTTCAAAACGAAAAATTATCGTATCATACGTGTTTTTCGTTACAGAACATACAATAATATCGTTACGCTTCGAACGGTTCGTAATTTTTCGTTAAAAAAAAGCCTCTCCGCGGGACGTTTACATCGCGCACTATGCACCTGTACAAAATATCGAATGTAATTGGAGTTTGTTAGCGTTTATGCGCGATGCACGAGGACCACAACAAACCGTTTAATTAACTAAACCGGTGCAGTCGTGTACCCGCAGCTATTGGTATAAAAACTATTATTATTTTCGAATATTCTCCGTCGGAGTTGACCTCTGGCATTCGTTGTGCGCGTAAACGCATTCTACTGAACCGTACGTTTATCTCGATTACCTTCGAACTTTACCGAGGAGTTTAGTAACGCTGCGCACTGCAAATATACGGATTATGAATATTCGTGCGGGTATTTATATGTTTATATATATCAGTATTTGATGTACCTACAATGATATAGCAACGTGAAATTTTCGAACGATTTAAACACGAATCTTTCGGTTCGGTTTTATTTCACGGGGAGGTGGGAATGGAGGGGGGAACTTAAGTGTAGTTAGGTAAGTATATATATATATATAATATATAAGTATTAATGTCATACCCGTATAAATTACTATACATATATATATATATATTTGTATATACGCCGTGTTTCGCTATATTATGTTCGTATACTATACGCGTCTCTGTATATTGACAAAGAGTCGTATTAAATAATATCGCCGTCGGAGCTGTACACACGCTGTAGTATTGTAGTACGACGATGATGTCCTTATAACTTAGCGTGCGTCCGCCGTTGCAGATAACCGGTAGGTACGACGATGATAGTCCGTTCCCCCGATATGGATTGATAACTTTATTATTATTATTATAGATTATTTACACAACACGATCGGTCGGTCGGCCTTGTCGATCAATTAATAATGACACGCGGCGTCATCTATTTTTTTTTTTTTTTTTACATACATGTACCTATATGATATTGTGTCGGTGTATAGGTATACCGTAGGCGAGCCGGGATCGCGATCGCGCGGTGAAATCGTTTTATAACTTTGCGGCTCCGACTGTGGGAAAAATATCGCGGCGGCGGCGATATCATAATAATATTATTATTGTGTGACAGACCCATACCAGACCGCCCTGTGTCAATAGCGATAAGGGGCCACGGTCGGTTTTTAGTTCTTATTTTTTTTACTATTCCGCTCAAACTCGGACTATCGATCGTTAAGCGATGATTACAATTACAATTTAACATAATAACGCCGGTACGCAGTCAGGCACCAGCGGTGTTCTCGTATTTTTTTTTTCTTTCGAAAGTACTATACGCATGATATCTCTCGCGCGAGACGTTTTATAATTTTTTTGCGATTTGTGCTGTTCATACTGCAGTCAAATAGATATCACGAATTGTACAAACATTAAATACGAATTACCGAAACAAAACGTTCAACGCTTTTTTTTTAAAAAAAAAAAACCTATATTTTAAATCGTAAGAAAATAGTGAATTTTTTCGTT
The DNA here is from genome assembly GCA_902439185.1 of Cinara cedri. Lineage (NCBI taxonomy): Eukaryota > Metazoa > Arthropoda > Insecta > Hemiptera > Aphididae > Cinara > Cinara cedri. The sequence goes on along the minus strand of CABPRJ010000995.1, from coordinate 214,208 downwards.
ATAGGTAATTACTGAAATGAATACGAGTTGTACAAATGGATTACAGTATAATCGGTATGAACAAGCAACGATCATATAATATTATGACGATTTTTTTTTTTAAACTATTCGCGAGTACGCGCTGTATACCAACTGTATATTTTCCAGATGTAGTGTATTTTTACTAAAAAAAAAATAATAAATAAAACTATTATACGATATAACGGGCTTAATCCGACTGGAAAGCAATAGAACCCGGATTCGGGTTGTAGGAAGTGGCTGAAGTTAAAATTAGGTAAATGTAAATTTCAGATTTGTAGACAATTCAAATTTACGTATTCGTCGTGACTTGTTTACCTGCGGAAACTCATATAATCGTGTCTTATCGTACATTGTTTCAGACATTTTAAAATCGGAGAAATTTTTACGCTATACCTATACTTACGACATTCATTTAAGGAAATGGAACTTTTTTGGGAGGGGGGGAAGGTGGGCAGTAGAGATAATCTTTAGAACAAAAAAAGGGTTACCGTGCAGCATATCATGTAAAACTATTACTTTATAGAAATAATTGTTTCCGATGTTTATTAACGTTCGGGAAAATTGAATACAATAATATTATAACATATTAGCTGTGTGCTGTAGTGTACATTGTACACACGCAGTTTAATCGAGCGATTACACACTCGACGGTGACGGTGCGGTGGCGGTGGTCCACCATAATACAGGGTTCGCCGTTTTGGACTTTGGGTTTACATAATATTATATGTATTCGGGTATAGATTTCATAAACGTGGACGATTTCGGTGCAGGGACGAGAGCCTATATAATATATAATATCTAATACCAAAAGGGACATTATCGATTTCGCATTAGGACAAGTGTAACGTGTATAAATGAATGAAAAGAAAAAAAAAAAAGGAAAAAATCTCACAACTGTGTATACAGTGTATGCAGTGTGTGTAATGTGTGTATACAGCATATACAGCACACGTATCCGAGGGGGTGTATACATTATATGTATATATATATATATATATATACACGCGTCCCGGGGTGTGTGTATGTGTGCGTGTGTGTGTGTGTGTGTGTGTGTGTGCTAGAGTTGGCACGGGGAAGGGGTTTTTAAAGGGGGATTGTTTTTGGGCGGAAAGCAATAAGCTCTCTCTAAGTCTCCGGGTCTAAATGGGATTTTAATCGCCCGCCGCCGCCGCCGTGCGTACCAGATACGCGACAAATGGCACGGCAAACACGGAACGTTTTTTATTGGATATTTTTCTCTTCCGCGCGCTGTGATGTGAAAAACCGCGACTGCCGGGTAATGCGAATTTAATGTGTCGATATTAATACCTATATATTATTATAGACGATAATCTCCGACTTCTCGGCCTCGGGATGACGATTCCGCAACAGCAGCAGTCATAGTATTATTATCTGGGATTCATATTGTCCATTAAACATCCGGACATCGGTTTTACGTTCCGCCCCTGCGATTCGTATACAATATTCTATTGTCTTTGCGACGACGTTTACATTTTTGCTTTTTTTTTTTTACGAACTTAGGAAATCAAATGTGTCGTACGGATAGGTAAAAAAAAAAGCTAATGCGTTCAATCGTTAGCTTTTTGTTTCACTATCTTTTTAGACTTTATTATTATTATTTTTTTTCTTTTATAACTGTCATTTTCTTTTTCTTTTTTTCTGCTCGCGACTTTCGATTTACCCGTGTATACGTTTATATTATACAATATGTGAGTACGCCAAATCGTTTCTTCGATTACAATAATATTGGCAAAAATATTATTATAGTTTCCACGTGAACAATAATTGTAGAATATTTCAACTGCAGTAACGATCGTTATTGTTATTATTATTACTATTTAAATATTCGTATAGCACTTTAAAACGTATTTATTTTCTTCTGGCTTTCTTCTGGTTGGACACGCGTGTACTAGTCAAAAACCTTGTACTGTTAAAGCAATGTTGAAACAGAACGCCATAAGGCGTCGGAATAATCGAAAATAAGGTGGATGGATGCAGCTAGAAAGAATGTGAGAGCTTTGGTAGATAGCCCATAGTGAATAATCCAGCTAAAATGGATAAACAGCTGGAGAATTAATTTTGAGCGAAATAGTCATAAAGACCGAACAAACCGCAGAATAGTCATTTTCTTCTAGCGGTTTTAAAAACGTTACCTGGTTTTTTTATAGACTAATACCGCGTTATAATAATTTATGAAGAAATATTGTGAATTTCAAATAATAATTTAAATTGTAACTAAAGGCGTAATCAAGACAGAACAATCAATATAATTCACCGCACGTACCTATTTGTTATTTGAATAAATTATTAGTTCATTAGAAACATTTTGATGCACGCACTGACCGTTGGATAAATTAATTAAATTCAGTGTCACGTTGAATAATCAGTTTTACTAACAACAGTTATCGTAAAAATCGTAACTCATTTTAAATAAAACTTTTATTAATTATGCAGAACACTATCGTATAACATGTTGATTTCTCTTGGATTTGTATTTTTTCAATTTTTTTTTTTTTAATAATCCAATTTTTCTAGAATTTAAATTGTTTTCAAACATAATATAGGTGCATCGTCCGGGTACACCGAGACGATCTGTTTCATTGTTCGAAATTCGTTTTTTTTTTTTTTTTTTTTTTTATTTGTTTAAGAACTACAAGTTTTGTTCCACTTTTAGACCAGCTCATTTTATGTGCATAGGTGATACCCGACTATTATAACTATAGTTCTTTTTGATGAATAATAAAAAATCATTGTCTTTTAGCAATACACTGCTATATACCCACTGCAAAAAGCGGCCATACACGTATAAACTTACACGGCCGTCTTTCGTGACGCAATATCCGTCAGGACCGGTTGACGAAACGAAAATTGATTGTCCTGTCCGTCAAACAAGTATACTGCTGCAGCATCAGTGGGCCAACTCGCAGCGCCTGCCTATATTCCCCTATACATATTTCGTAGTCGTATATATTATCGCGCGTATCTTTGTGTAAACTCAACGAACGACGAGTACTCGGATTATAATATTATAATTATAGGGACGGACAAATTTAGGCCTAAACAACGCACGACGTAATATACTGCATGTTTAGATATATGACACGTGAACAATGTGTTTTCGTCAATTTCTTATTATTCGATCCGTGTCGTCCATTCGATATTATTTGTTGCTGTTGAGTTCCGCGGGTGTACCTATACATTTTCTACGTTGTTATAATTATTTGCCGTCTTATTATCCCGTTTCTTTAACGACATAATATTCACTATTTTTTTTTTTTAATATTTTTATTATTGTTGTAAAACTGGCATTCCGGGGCGATTCGTCACCGAAAACTTACGGCCGCGAGTCTCGGGTATAATATATATATATATACACATAGGTAGGTATAACATGAGTGTTATACACTCGTGAATTTCTTATTTTTCGCACGTTGATGATGCGTCTCGATAAGATTCTCGATTCGCTCTCCGAGCGTATACACGTACAATAATATTATAAAGACCGTTCATTCTACACTACGTGTGTTATTATACACGCACCGCGCGACCTGCGGACACTCGGTGGTCTCGTAAAAAAAAAAAAAAACCTTATCTCCGGTCATCTCTGCCACGCGGTCCATACCTTACAATACCTATATGTACCTATACTATACATATATTACGTATAATTTTAATAATATAAGCCACGCCTACGCTCCGGCGGAATACTGGGTCATGTACGGCGGTTCAGTATACACGCGTATAATATTATCATACACGCGTACACAACAATATGAAGAATAAAAATAAAAATACCGACATTATGTAGAAAGCTTTAACAAAAATCAGCGGGAGACTTACGATAGTATATAACATAATACACTGCGCACGTCTCTTGATCCGATACCTATGGTACACCGCTGCTGCGGCCGGGCATCGCGTGCTATACGGAATATTGACAACCGTTTTTTTTTGTTTTTTTTTTTTTATTACATTATATTGGTTATTATATATACCTACCTCTTCTTATACGTATATATTGTATTTTTACGGTCTGTCGGAAAGTTTATTTTAATTGTTTTTCAATTTTACGACGCGTTTTCCTATAATCGGATAATATTATGTCACCCCCTTGAATCAATCTATTGGTCGCAAGACTGCCTGTTATTGAATACAAAATTATTTACATTTCGGATGGAAAAAACAAAAATTTGATGTGTTGGTACCTATCGTATAGTTAATAATGTTAATTTATCAAAAAACTCCGAACGTATACCTACATTTTAATGTTTGAAACGAAACCTATTTATTATATTCAAACCGCTACAATGTAAAGGAAGTTATGTTATAGTATCTATGAATAGCGTAAATCAATAATAAATCAATTATCTAGGTACACCTAAAATTGTACATTACTTACGAAAATGCATACAAATTGATCGTTATACAATACGACACAATTTTCCAATTCAATATTTCCCTCCTAATAATTGTTGCAGTCATTTTTTGATTCTCCTCGTAGTTTTCTTATTAATTCAGAAACTCCGTGAAAAAACGCGGACAAAATATGTACGACGATAACGGTTTCATTTTTTTTTTTTTTTTTAATGGAATTCGATTAAAACTAATTGTAGGTTCGAAATTTTCACAGAATACTCTAGTCTACTTTTATCAACGTGACATTTAAAGTGTTCGAATCGTGACATTTTGGGTATAGCGAAGTGCGATATAGATGGGGTAATTCGGGTGGCGCTGCTGTTTTACTATACAATTATTCATGAATTAATATACGTTTTGTTGTAATATCGTTTCAAAGAATTACTCAACCGAACTTCGCTCAGAATCGTTTTTCGTAAATAACGTTTTATCATTGCGTATAGGTACAGACCATGTAAATTTAATAACTCTGCTGCAGCGTATCCATTCTTCCCGACTTTCCGTCTGCAAACAGTGGCACTCCCGTCAGGCTCGTATAGCCAGACCAAATCGTCGGAGGGAGAAACCAAATTTTAGACGGGACATTGGAAAAAAAAACATACAACTACGTATACACATTTAATACTTGTCGGGGGGCAACGATTAGGTCCGGGAGAGGACAATGGCCCTCTTGCACCCCTCCCCGTGACTACGGAACTGACTCCGGTCTGCACCGGTATATAATCCCTTATTGCAGTACCCTCGGGTTTCTGAAAACACATATATTCTCGCTTTAAATTGTACGCGTGATTTCAGCATACATAATAATATTGTGAACTCGGTTCTTAACGCGTTTGATATCGGAAAAAAAAAACCATTTAGGCCACGGCGATTTCGCTTGACTTATTCGCCGCACACAATATAGTATTATAAAACCGAATTCAAATGAGAGGCCGTTGGGAACGGAACAAAGTATAGGTATATAATGTGTACAAAAAAAAAAAAAAAAAAAAAAAAAAAAATAATAAAAAACCAGATTGTCGATTTAACGAATTATTTTAATGTATTGAGTCGAAGACGTTGTCGCCACCGCGGTCGCAAGGCTATATATAATATATTTGATGGAATGTTGTTCCTCCGTGCTGTTTTTCTTTTTTTTTTCTTACCAGTTTATTTTTCTCCCACCTAATCCCGCTTATATATATATATATATATATATATATATATAATAACATAATAATATAATAATATATAATGCATATAGGATGCTCGATATTTCCACTTCGGTCCGCCCGCCCGTTTTGTCGGCTCGCTCGGGTTTCGATTATTATTATCATTTTTTTTTTTTTTTTTTTTTTTTTATACATTACTTATATTTAAATATCTCCGATAAAACGCATTATATTCCGACTGCAGTACGTCGTCGAATAGCAACGATATTATATACGGGAACCGTTAACGTGTACCGACGACGACTGCATTCGCTGCAGCAGTTTCTCGTTATGGACGGTTAATGTATAGTTTTCGAGTCGTGAGTCGCATTTCCAATCGCACGAATTAATTATACATTTTTCTTCTAATAGTTTAATTTTAAAACGTTTATACACGCAATATACATTCTAGTGTAGCTGATGTAATTTCAGATTCTGCGGAATAATAACGAGCGGAAGCAATGGTTGTTAGTTTTACACGAAAACACGAGTGGTTTTTTTTTTTTTTTTTATTTATATCCTTTTGTATATTTTTTCGAAAATGATATAACCGTTGCGAAATTCCTTTCCATATTAAATGTTTAGTTAAAACGACTCAGGAGTTTATTTTGTCAGAAATTATTTCCATGCAGGCTGCAGAATCCCGCAGCGTGTGTAGACAAAGACAGAAATGAAAAAAAATTGTAAAAAAAAAAAAAAAAAACCAATAAAAATAGAACGGTTCGGGTGTATTTAAATCAGTCTATATTATTATATTTTATGGGCCACAATGTTTCCTTATGTTCATGGTTCATTGATAATTCTAATTTCGGAGTTAATATTTATCGACTATTGTATAAAGCGAAACGTAACTGAACGTTTTATTATTATTCAACAAAAATATCATTCAGTTTAGGGCAAATATGTAATCTGTCGCACAATTTTAATACAAAATATAGTTTTATTTTATCAGACTAAAAATCATTAAAATCGATAATTTTTTTTTTATTATTATTCGCTATAATCGTTGATCAGATTGTTATATACATTTTCCGGATTATAATATTATATTATAAATAATTTAAAAATTGTATAATAAATACGTGTTCTCATTGCCTGCAGTCGGTATGAATTATTATAATAGCATGAGTAATGGCGTATTATACACATCTCTGTAATAAATCGATCGCGATACGTTAATAATAATTATTAAAAAATGCGTGAAAATCAAAGAATAACAATGTCAATAATAATAACTACTCTATATATTATTATATAATACGATTTGATTTTTTTTTTTTTTTTTTTTTTTAATGATTGAACACCGCCGAACGAATTGGTTTTGTATTCGATATATTTCGAATCCGACAGAAAACATAACAATATAATCGTCGATCGAATTCGCCAGCAATACTTACGCGTCAACGCGTGTGCTTATAGGTTTACCGCGGTCCGACGCGAAAAAATATCATTTTTTTAAAATTTGAAAACATTTCGTTTTTTTTCTATCTTCAATGAGCACCTAATATACAATATATATATAATATATTATATGGAATACATCTACAATAAATATTATTGTGTGAAAATCCGCGTCAGAATTTAAATTTCTACCGGACGACACGCGCGCAGTTATCGCCTTATTAAGAATTGTGTCAGGAAGAAAAATAAGAGACTCTGTGACACGCGTATACTCGTCACCAATCATCGCATCTCCTAACCGTTATTGTAATATATTATTATAAGTGTTATTTTCACACGTATAAAATACGCGATCGTGATATCGCGCCTTTATTTTCCACGTGCGAGACCGCAGCATCATGACCGCGATCTCGCAGAACGATAAAGAAATATAATAGAAACCGCATCGCACTTTCCGTCGGTATAATATATTTTTTTTTTTTTTTTTAGAAAATAACAGTATTTGTTGTCGGAGGCGCACGCGATATATACGGTTTTTAAGTAAGAAAAAAAAGTTCATACACTGCGCTCGCGGGTAGGCCTCAACTTTTATTGGCTGGTATACATATATAGGGATGTACATGATGGTAATTCGATTTATATTTACCGACAAACCATTATAAAATGTTGCAAACAAAAAAAAAATGATTCAGAGCGCAGTAGTATTAATGCAAATCCGGTTGAAGGAGGGGTCCAGGGATGGCCGTGCTCCGCCCCCGGGCCACCAGACTCCCGGGGCCTCGGTTTTTGACACAGTACGTTCTTTATGTAGGTACGCATTAAACCGTTAACTTTGATATTATAATATGATTTCGTTGCCTGATGATAACTTATTTGTATTATTGTTATATAGTAGAAACTACTAGGAATGTTGTTAAAAATAATACATTTTTTTATTTAAATAATACTTGCGGTTTTTGAACAAAGATCTATATAAAGTCTATAATATTTCTTTTTTTTTTCTTTTGTTAAAACATATTGATAAGTATGTTATTAGACTTTCAATGAGAGATCCGTTGAAACGTTTGGCCCTGGGGCCTCTAAATGTCTTAATCTAGGCTTGAGTATTAATCGTGTTTTTCTCTTGTTGTCGATCAAACAAACACCTCACGAAATCAACCGATAATTTCTTGTTTTTTCCGATTATTAGGAAGACTACGAGAAAAATTAAAAAAAAACGACCCACTGAATACGCCCAAACGCTACCGGAAAGTCCCTATAAAGTTGTTGATTGGAACAATATTTCTGGTAGGAGAGAAAAAAAAATATAGTGAAACCACAATCTAAAACACACAACGTCTTTGCGATGAAGGTTTGATTTTGCGTTCTCGTTCAACGTTTAATAGTTATAATTGATAAATCAATACTAATTAAAGCGTCTTTCTCGATAACGGTCGATTCGTGATGGTTGCAGCGAGAGGAAATGACGTTTGGCCTTTCGGGTAACCATCATCGCGTATACCGTAAAATCTCTAGCTATTACCGTGGCCGGCGCTTTTGATTATTCTATATTATTTCTTCTTATCCGCCGTACAGTTTTTAAACAAGACGAAAAACCTAACCGTGACTCATTAAAACATACATGTTATTAATACGACTATTATAATTTTGTATATTTCTTTGTGAATTGTCCTATAAAACAAGGTGGGTAGTATGTAAATTTTTTTTTACAGTAGTTACATCTATACATCTATACATATGTATACATATATGCGTTTCGAATGTAAACTGTATTTTCCGAATGGTTAATTTGAATACAGAAAAAAATAAAACTTTAATCGAACGAAAGAAAATGGAAATATATAACATGAGGTGTTGTAAATGTTAAATGTGCGGATATTGCTGGGCAACGCCGAGGTACACTATGTTTTTTTTTTTATTGGAATAGCCGTAATATCACTAATAACGGTAAAAAAAAAAGTCACCGGTACACCTAAACAGTGCGAATCGAGTTTAATTCGTTTAAATCGAAATTAATTTGTATATTCAATTTGAAAAAAAAAAATTGCGGGAATAATCCTTCTAAAAAAATCGCCTGATGGTATATGAAGTATATGATATTATAATATTTTTGTTTCACGCATAAACAATTTAAATAATGGATTTTATAATCGACTTTTAAAAAAATCAAACGATATAACATAGTATTAAATAAATAACCATGTATATATTCAATATAATGGAATATCAAATATTTGATTAATTATTGTAGAATAATATAATAATGAAATCGCGGTGTGTTATTAAAACGTTAATTATTTCTGAACTGATGCGGTATTACGATAACCGTAACCGTATTATTATTGTACAAATATTATATACATTTTTTTTCATAATATAAAATATAATTCACCAACCTACGCGTCAAATAAAATTGTATAACTCGTATACCAGGTTATTCTTGTGCGCGCTTAAAATCATACACGTACTGTTTAATATTAAAAAAATGTATTAAACGTTTTGTTAAAAAATAGTTTTTAAAATGCAACATAATATTATTACGATTTGTCATAATTATTATTATTTGAAAAATTCCAACTCTAGGTAAAATATTATTGTTGGGGGGGGGGCGGGGTAGCCCTCGGGTGTTCTTTCGCCTTTATTTTTTTTCTACAATTTCAAGTAACCTTTGTGATACATATTATACGATTTTCAAGCGTTGACCTAGGGTAGTTTTAAATAATATCATCAGCTCTCGGGCAATTATTATGATTTCCTGAAATTCGGTCTAATACGATACGGATTGCCGATCGTTCAATAATAATTTACGATCCCGATCTTATATCCTCGGCGTATTAACGGCTGCGGTGCGTCATTACTCCGTTCAAACGTAACACGCTACCGTTTGTGAAACCGAAAGTTTTCGTCGGGTATTCGTTTTCGGGGGGGGGAGGAGAAAGGGGAGGGCGTTTAAAAGACCGTTTCTCGAGGACGTTGAAATCCCCGGGCCACGTCGACCAGTTACTGTGTACGTAAACAATAACGGGTCGGGCGAACCGACACGATATTGAACTTTAACAACGTAATTACGTTGTGCGCGTCCGGGAGAGGCATTCAGCAGGTATGGACGCGTGGTAGGCACGACGCCGCGACGGGCCTGGTGCCAAGAAAACCGAACGACGAATATTATTAAAAAAAATTACGGCACGCCGGCCGGCATCGGCGCGGTTGCCAAAATATCGTGGTTCTACACAAACGTATAATAACTACGCGCAGTTTCTTCGCGTGTAAAATGTCATATTTTCGTTCGTCGCGCGCGTTCGGGTTTTTTACCCTACCCCCCACCCCTCCTTTCCGTTTCTAGCCACCGCGAAGACCCGCTCGCCGCCGTAAATACCTTATACGCCGTACTGCAGCGTGCCCGGGAGGGGGGGAGAGGGAAGTTAGTTGGTTATATCCCCACACCGTTCGCTTGAAAATACAACAAAATATGAGTAATCTAATATCGAAACTCATGCATTTCGGTCGATTTCCGAGAAACAGCTCGACGCGTTGATTAGAAATTGGCCTTTTTTTTTTTTTTCTTCTAGGATCCGGCTTTTTCGAATTACCGATTCCCGTAGTCGAGTGGGCTACAGAGAAGACGATCTGACTGATTTTTGTTTGTTTCGGGCCTCCCGTTGAAAATTCCCGGGCACGCCTCCCGGTCGTCACAATAATGTTAATAACGATAGTAATGTACCGCGCGCAGCGCCGCGCGCGGCCCGACGGAGAACCGTTCTGCGGGGAATTTCATTATAATAATTTTATTTATTTTTTTTTTTCTCGTCTACAATATCAAAACCGCGGCGGGCCGACGTCGTACGTTTTACGCGCGCACACGCGATAATACACTGCGTCCGTAACGCGCACACAAGCGCGCGGCCCAATTAAAAATGAAATACGACGCGTTTTCGCTCCCCCACGCGCCCGCTCGCACACGTCACACGAACACGAATACCGTAGTGCTGCTGCGCGGGCAGCGAACGGAATGACGTGCGTACGCGACGCCGCGGTGTAGCGCGGCGTACCGGAGCGGAGCGTCGCCGCGTAGCGTTTTAATTACACAACGGGCGACGCGTCATCGCGGCCATCGTCGTCCCGGCCCCGCGGCGCGCGATAATTATTATCATTATAATTATAACGATACACGAGCGTGGCGCGCGCGGTGCCGGGCGATCTCCCGTGTTTTACCGCGACCGCGTGGCCTTATGTCCGCAGGCAGGGGCGGCCGAAATTCCGTATATTTATCGCGGCGCGTACGGGTTTCCTCTGGGGGTGTCGACTGTCGTACGGCCGGAGAAACGAGAAAAAAGAAAAAAAAGAACACTCGTATTAACTGACATCCGATAGGCGTTTAGAACACGCGCAAACAAACAACACGACTAAAACGCGCGGTTGAACAAAATGTCTTTTTCATTTGTCGAGACTCCAGTGAATCCTCCGGATTCCAACGAAGGGAGATCGGCGTTTGGCCGCCCCTGCCGTATTACCGGGGCCCGGATTTCAATGCGAAACGCATATTTTTTTCGATTGATATTAGACAATGCTTTCCGAGTGCACGGTTTGATTCGCGTAACGGAGACTTCAGAGGTGAAACTTTTATTTCGCCTCTTAACGTTTTTCCGCACTTGACCGTTTTAAAAACACAGAAATAGTAATAAAAATCCGTTGGCTTTTTTTTTTTTTTTTGCAATGAAAAATCTTTTATTCTTTTAAGCGATATTTACTCAATACCGAAGTTTATCGCTTTAATTTTATTATTATTTATCAGTTGGCACCTCGTGAACTGTTCCGCGAAATCCGGAAAGTCCGCGAAGTTTGCCGCACAACTTAAACGATGCTATTGGACGTGTTTGCGGGGAAAAGAAAAAAATCACAATAAAATTTACCTACTGTAATAAATAAAATTCGAAAAACGATTACCGACGAGGTAGTTTCGCGTGATCGGTAATTACACTTAAATTTGTACTCGTGCGGATAATATGCGTCGCCGTTAAAAGTTGTTTCGGTTATTCAAACTATAGCGAAATAGGTACACGGATTACCGCGTAAAATATTTGCCACGAAGCGAAAGGAACTGTACATAATATTAAACGGCCGAGTCGTGCACCGGACGACAAATTTCGGTTATTTTAATTATAGATATTTATTTTTAATCGCGTTGGATCTATACCTACTGCGAGATTGTTAGTATTAAAATTGTCCGCTTTTACAAATATGTTCTCGGTAATAATTCGTGAATGACGGTTAAAAAAAAAAACAAAAAAAAACAAAAAAAGGAAAGAGAAAACATCACTTTATCCCGTTGTTTCTCTGAACACAAAAGCGACAGACATTTCCGTACAGCTCAAAAAGTACCGTCTATTTTTGAACGTATTACCGAAAATAATAAAATGGCCGGGTACCCGCTATAATACAATACACGAGACTCTCAATTAACTTCGCCTGAATAGTTTCGACCGCGGTTCAATCAATTGTTATCGCGGTAAAACGCGCGTGCGTTGCGATAACATTCGATATTTACGTTTCCCGCTTATCAAACTGATATTACGAAATAACAACAATATTATTACTCGCCGTAATAGCGCACGGCGGTAAAATTACGTTCGCAATACCACGGCTACGCTCCAATAGACTTCTCTGTGCCCGCTGCCCGTTGGTACGTAACATAGCATTATGATACCGCGACCGCCGTACGTCATTATCGTTTTTAACAACGCAGCGGCGCGCGTATATTATTAATCGATTGTTGTCGTACGCTTTTTTTTTTTTTTGTTTTTCTGTCGGTACGCAGTTTAACCGTTTGACACTTTATCCGGAAACGCTTCGAAAACGACGTAATACAACGCGGCTTGTACGGACCGCTGTGTCCGCCCATAATGAAAAACTCAATACGCGATGCGTATTGAGAAATCGGTACGCCGTAATAACATTAACGAAAAACCGATTCTGAAAATCGCGTGGAGACCGCTCGGGGCACTTTCCCGCGTGCCTCGGACCACCACGATCGTTTTTAATACGCCAGCCACGGACCTCGCGTAAAACAAACAAAAACAAAAAGTCCAGCGACTATCGGTCATCCATTCGGGCCACGCCAAATTACGGAATTTCAATTATACATAAACGCAAGTGATCTTTTAGCGCGTACGTTAAATAGATAATTTATTACATTTTGTAAATATCGCCCGGAGGACCACCGGCGGTCCGCGGTGGTCCAATCGTAGGTTGGGAACCACTGCTTTAGACCCTTGTATTTTTTTATACGTCCTTCGCGGTTCGGATACGCACACTGCTCGCGGTCTTCCTCTTTCCGAGCAGCCTTCGATTATTGTTGATTTTTATGACTATATTCAAGTATTCGATGGCATTAATAGTATTGTATTATATTGCGTCCTAACTCGTCTTATCTCTTCTGCGAAACACGTGTCCATATGCCTATAGTGTCGCCGCGTTTCTTTTATCCTACAATTCAAAACCTTTTTGTTCGTAACCCTTTCGCGGTCCAAAGCGATAACGCGCGTGACCGTTTTGTCCGGGGACGGACTACAAAAAAAAGTCGCCGGGATTATTTAGATCCACAGTGCGGCCACGTCTGTGTATTGTTTGTAGTCGCAGTAGAGAAAAAAAACATTACATTTTCCGCGTTCTCTGGATTTGTATAAATATTATAATATTCAGGTCGGCCGTAATAGATATTTACAGCCATAAAGCGAACATTTTGATGCCGGTATTCTTTGACAATTATTAATTTCATTTCGCCGCTTCGATTTGATTAGAGATCGCATGCCGCCTTAAAGCAGCGCATGGCTTGTCGGCTTGCTTGCACCCTAGCGACGGGCCTGACAATATTATAACATATTGTACGAAAAATGTGTCCCACGGCCGAGCAATGCGGCGTCTTAACCGCAACGTGCGGCGCGGACCTTACACTGGTGTAAATCGGTAAATATTATTACAATGGTAGCGTAAAGTAATAGTAATTTTTCGATAAGTAATTAATAAAAACTACTCTGCCGTTTTACGAGGATTTTTTTTTTTTTTTTCATTTTTTTTATTCAAATAACCAATGTCATCACAACAAAAACGTATACAATAATGAGATAGGTATCCCGAGTATGAACGGACAATACGAAAATTGTTATTACCCATAATATTGTTGACGTAACGTATACACGTCGACGATGACGGGTACGCACACGCGCCGGCTCGTCGACGACGTTTCTCGTACTTTGATAAACAATACGATGATAAAAAATACGTGTTTGTTTATTCGTTCGCTATTTATCGTTACATTATGTACGGGGTAATGTATTCATCGCGAACCGGTCATTTTCCCGGAGGATTCCAGCGAATTCGGTTGTTTTTTTTTTTTTTTGGATTCGTTCAATTATAAATAGTATACGGAACCGCTTGTAATCTATTTTGATATACAGTGGTGTATCCAGGAATTATCAATGGGGATGTAGCAAACAATAAGAATCACGAGTAAATCATAAATCCGTCTGCTCTGCCCATATTGACTGTGGGAAATGGTAATTTAAAAGCCGGGTCCTAAAAAAGGCCAATTTCTAATCGATATGTCAAGTTTTCCCTCGTAACTTTGCACTATGCGTTTCGACATCAGATTACTCATATTTTTTTTGTATTTCGAGCCAATGGGGAGGGCTGATATACCCCTAACCTCCCCCTCTGCGTACGCACTGTAATATATGCCGTTTTAATTTTTTGATCTGCACGCCGCATAAAAGATTGTACGGATAAACGAATCACTCTGCATTGACACGAGTTTCCGGCGGAAAAACCGCGTGCAATTTAATATGATACGAGTATACTAAAACTATACGTATAACGTCGTGTTAAAAAAAATTATTTTATAACATAATAAAATTAAAACCGTTCGCTTATGAATGTATATAATACGTATATCTAAAGCGTGAAAATATTTTCTACGATAAAATGTTGTCTTACATGCGTTTAATATTTTTTGACTGTTCAAAAATAATACATGCAAATTCCGATCGAAATTTATTGCTCTTGATGTTCTGACATGTTGCACGCACACATGCACAAGTCTTATACGCTCGAAACACCCGAAACTCAAATAAGTATTTACAAATTAAAATAACTACGGTTTTAGAATAATATATAATATGGCAAATAAAAAAAAAGTATATTTTTTTTAAAAAAATTCGAATAAATACAAAACTGCGAGTCGAAGTGAATAAATTGTTTTTTTTTCGTTATCCCTAAATAACATCAAACAGCATAGGGATACGTACTTTTTTATAAAATACATAACATATATGCAATTTTTTTTAATAAAAGCTTTTACTAAAGGTTTTATTATAACGATCAAAGACCATTAACAATACATTTTAAAGGTGTGCATGAATACTTGTTGTGTATCAATAAAAAAAAAACATGTGTAGATTCTCACACCCAGTGGAATGGCCCCAGCCTCAGTCTAATCGTACATAAAGTCATATGGTCTTTGGCCAACGCCTAACGCCTTGAGAGTTGTCGAGCCGTTGAATTGCTGCTAGATTGGTGTGTTGAACATCCAGTCTCGTCTCATGTTTTCAGGCACACCTGGTAATCGTCTCGTCTTGTACGGAGGTGATCATATTGTATCTTGGTGGATAATGTCGTATCTTATTGAGAAAAAAATAACGCACGTTTTGTTTTAATATAATTGAAAAAACATTATTAATCAATTTTTTTTTTTACAAACGATTGTGCCGTAAGAAAGTAAATCAAAAAGGCAATAAAAAAGTCATCTTGTGATTTTTTTTATTAAATCATTTTTTCTGGTAGAAAACGTCGTCCGTGTTTTTATAAAATAATGAAATTGTACGTTTTTTTACGCTTTTTCCACTCAAGTACTTTTATTAAAAAATGCCGACGAAAATCAAAAAGTGACTTCTTTAAAGTACAATCTAGATAACTTAAGCTATCAGAAAAAAGTGTTACACGTAAAAATCGGAGCAAGTTTGCTAGGAAAAAACGTGTCCACAGACTAGAACAAAGAACAAAGAAGAAAAGAAATAAACAGCATTGTAAAACTAATAGCTCCCTCGATACGCCCAAAATCTAAAGATAGTTTTTTTTGTTTAAAACACGGTTTTAATAGTAAACAAATGTGTATGTTTTTAACGTTTTTTTTTTTCGTTGTAAATATTATATTACAATATGTATAAAATTGAATATTTTCGTAGTAATTGTTTAAGAAAAAAATAATAATTTATAAAAAAAAATTAATAAAATCGGAACAAGTTTAAATACTAGAACAAAGAACAAAGGGGGAAAAAAAAATGAATAAACAGCATTGTAAAACCGATAGCTCCCTCGATACGCTCGGAATCTAATAAACAGTAGTCGTAAATAATAACAGCGAAACCGTATATTTTGTGTTCCGAATTAATTTGGGAGAGCAAACGTCTGAACAATAATAATTATTCGTCTAACGTGCGTATTGTGCACACAGAGCGTAGACCGAAAAGGTGTTGTCCGGGTTATTAAAATCCCATAAACATCCTGTTGTTACACTGTATCGTAGACATTATGTATAGCTCGTTATACTGGTTAATAATAACACGCGCGTTCGTCGTCTAATAGAGCCGTTTTTCATTTTATAGCGCGAACTGTGTAATTGCTTCGTTAAAAAAAAAAAAAAAAAATTACATACACGTACATAAAAGCATATCCGTTATCTATACAATCTTAATTATTAGGTGTACAGTACACACTGTATTATAATATTGTATCGTAGTATCGTACTGCAGCGCCGACGTACGGTAATAATAATTACAATATTCGCGCTTTGACCGCCGTACCAGCTGCTGCGGCCGCGTGCGTGTAAATGATATGCCGGGGCACGAAAACGTTGACGTCGTTTTTTACGCTGTTTTAACTAGCCGATCGTGCCGCGACGACGACGACGACGACGGCGATGAGTTTTTTTCGAATTTTTATTTATCTCGTTAAATCGTGTTTTTTTTTTTTTTTTTTTCCGTAATAATATTGAAGGTTCTTCGCATGACGTTCTTGATTACAACTTTCCATCTCTCCGTCTCACATACACGCGCGTACGGTCACGTTTTCCTTTTAGAGTTTTTCATCGCGATAATATACGGTTTCGAATATTGGTACCTATACCTAATTATAATGTACGATTGCGAAA
Source organism: Cinara cedri (assembly GCA_902439185.1). NCBI lineage: Eukaryota > Metazoa > Arthropoda > Insecta > Hemiptera > Aphididae > Cinara > Cinara cedri. The sequence continues at coordinate 196,979 of CABPRJ010000995.1, read as the reverse complement.
AATCATAATATCGATTTGATTGAATACTGTGCGCGGGAAACATACTACAGAGTACATTATTATAATACCTATTATTAATTGACCATTACGATGCGTGTTTCAGGTCTAAAATATTGATTTTTTTTTCTTTTTCCAATTGAAGGGTTCCGCGCATAATTGGAGTTGTCTTGTTCGAAAAAACGAGATGACTCCGGATAATTTTATTGTAATAGCTATACGAGTATCTTAATATTAATTTCTTTTCTTTTTATGTCTGAAGAATGATGTCTTTTATTAGATGTAAATGAACAAATTCGGAATAAATGTTAATGAAATATAAAAATTAATAAAAAAAAAAAAGACGAACTAAAAATATTGGACGAGAGACCAGACGACTCCATAAATTTAAAACATTTTTTTCGTTTCCCGAACAGTTTGAAAAAGTGGAGCTGTCGAGTTTGTGCGCGGTACTCTTTAATTTCACCGAGACATTTTCACGTTTTCGACCACCGAGCTTGCGCGTTTTTTTTTTTTTCATGCGGTTTTCTGTGATTTTTGTGACCCCTATAGGCGCGTGCCTATACTTCGCTTGCGCGGTAATCTGGGCCTGGCTCGCGATGAATTATTACCGACAGAACGTTTAGTAACATTTTTCGAAACACGCGGGGACTTTTTGTCTCGTCAAATAGCGTTTCGACTTAAAAAGTCGTCGTACCTCGCCCCAGCGTGGACCGGACTTTACTGGTACTCGCCCCTCGCCGCCACGTGGGTCACGCGCGCTCCACACGACACGATACTGTTACGGGCCGTTCAGACGCAGCCTTCGGACGGGAAAATGGACAAGTGTTTTTAAGTCTGTAAATGAAGTCCTTATTAATATTTTAAATAAACTCGGTTGACAATTGATAATAATTATAAGCGGTGTCGTCGCGACGCCAGACCCGGGTCAACACTTATAGTTGTATTTATCAGCCACAAGTACACAACTAGAGAAATGACTGAACGGCGGGTCGTCGTCGAGGCAACGGTGCTCCTCCCCATCGCGCGTCGGTTGGCAGCGCAGACTCCCGACTTCCAACCGAACTCCCATTGCGGTCCTCCGGGTCGTCTTATACACGATTGACGCTTTGGTCGGGACCTAGGCGGTGACGGACGCCGCCGTCGTCGTCTTCCGGTGCCGCGTTGTCCGCACCCGGACACGTTTTCCATTTGTCCCATCGACGCGTATCATACGTTGTTCCGTGGGAACGTCTTCGATTTGCGACGGTCCATTTCACATATTTAGTCGCGTTGAAATATTGATTTGTGTTTAACGAATTTACACACGTGAAGAACAGAGTCCGTGACACCTCCCCACCAAAGAAAAAGGCTGTTTGCACACTACGTCGTGGGTTTCATTTAAATTTAATATTTTACCGGTTTTTTTCACGGTACCCAATGTCTACTGAAAATATAACTTCCTGCTTAGTGCGCACGTTCACTAACTTTAGGTTGAAATTATAGGCGTTGGCCACCCTGTAGTTGATTACGTTAAAGTATGCCTTTACATTTGGCACCCATAATCTCTCGAATATGACTTTATCCGTGGTTTCCGCCCAAAATACTATAATCGGTGCCCGATCATCTGTGTTTAGGTACCGGTTTAAATATACGGAAGTCAAATTTGACTCCCGAACCCCCAGACTTGTATAAAACTGCTCCAGAAAGGACTCCGCTACTTCTGGCTTTTCCTGATGGATACTTTTTACATTTTTTACAATCTTCCAGCTGTGCTGCCGCTTAAACGCTCGCCGTCCTGGAGTTTGACTGGCTGATATTCGTCTAAACTGCTATAGCTGCTATAGCGCCTGACGTTAATAATGGATCCACATTATCTATCATAGTGAATTCGAAATCCACTATGATAAATTTCAATCCGCCACTAGAAGAAAAAGATAACGTTATTATGGCGCACATATATATATATATATATATATATATATGTATACAAAAAAAATAAACCAGTTTAAATGTCGGCGCGATCAACGTCCGGTCCCTTTTATGCATTTATGTCACGACGGCCGATTCACACATTAGGTCGCCGTAAAAATACGAATTTAACAGTACCCGTAACGGTGAGATAATATTATTATAACGGTACGCCCGGCCTCGGCGGGCGTCGGCTCGGGGGTCGTCCGCGGGTCGGTATTAAGACCATGAGAGGCATTGTCGCGGTTTTCTTTTCCGTACAGAGCGTACCGTCATTAGATTACACGCGCGTATAGCGCACGCGAACGCACGGACAAAGGGCCCCCGGACCGTTAGATTCCGGCGAAATTCCGTATTATCCCCGCCGACACGTGGTGTTTCGCGTCGTTCGGCCGGCGGCGGTCCGTTACGACGTCGTTTATCGGACGTATCCGAATCGCGGCAGTCATTCGCGCGCCGTCCGTTTACAATGAGTAGGTGACAAAAAAAAAAATAAAAATAAATACGCGATACGAAAATATCGAAAAGTGCAAAGTTCCGTGCGATTTATTGAAACGGAAAATCGTCTTAATCGTCTCAGTCTAACCTGACCTATACAATATAATAGTCGAATTATGTCGTTTGGGGCGTGTCATAATGACCCGTTATTTGTATGAAACGAAATCTGTTTATTTGTCCTTTGTTATACACGTACCAATGTTTTTATGTGCGTATTGTACAACGCATATTTTTAAAACGGAAATACCTTATACCTCGCGTACGTCTTATAACACCTATATTTGAATTTTAAGCTCTGGTATTCAATACATATCTACAAAAATTATTGACACTGAAAATTGGGCGGAAAGTTAGGAAACAATTTGTGGTTTTGGGTAATCCTAATCCCTTTCGGCGCTCTGTTGTTGAGCGTTTATGATGCGCAGCAAATGTCTTACGGAAAATATCGAAAACAATAATAGTGATGCGCCAAAAATGATTTACGCCCCCCGAATCGATTGCCGGGTTCATACCCCGGGATCGGTTCCCGTTCGAATGAGGTACTTGTTACGGAGGCGAGCCGAATTCGTTCCCGTTTTTGTGCCCACGATACGCATTCAAACGACAAACGCAGTTATCGGTGTGGTAAATGAACGTCGTATCGGCGTGTATACCGCAGTCGATCGAGATCCGTCCGTCAATCCGTCTGGATACACGTATCTGTGCGTAGCTATCGTGTACGTATAATATACCGGATATGGAATACGGACACGTTTCTGCGGTATGAAATCTAAGTAATTCTCATGAGTCGACGGTCCCGAGCCCGTGACAACGGAAAGGGAAACGTGCGTGTTTAAACGGGAACCGATTCGGACACACCCCGGTTTTTATTGTCGTCGTCCGTCGAAATCGCGCGATTCCCCCCGACCCCGTAATCTTGGGTTTTTTTTTTTTTCCGTTTTTCGCAATACGCCGCGCCGGATTCCCTTTAAAGGCGCGAGAGAGGAGAAAAAGACGAAGGGGGGGGGAAACGGTCGTCGCCGTCGGCGCGCGCGGTTGACGAGTTGTTGACGACTTAATCGTAATTATTATCGTTATTATCTCGTTATTATATTGTTTGTGCGCGAGCCGTCGTCGACAGAGACGTTTAGCAACGCGGAGAATACGGTAAACGATAATAAAATATTACCGTACGGAATGCGTACGGACCGGAGAGCCTTCGACACGACAATAATAATAATACGAGCGGCGGCGCGATAAGTAAAAGAAAAAAAAAAACAAAACAAATACGCAATACGCGCGGGCGTAAACACGCACGCGGCGGGTACCCGCTAAAATACGTTACGCCGTTTTAACCTCGGACCGCGTCCCGAACCGTCTCGGGCCGGCCGCGTGTCCGCCGGCGACGCGATCCGCGCGACACCGTTTGAATTGGAACGCTCGCGCCGTTTACGGGCCGAAATCGCAGTCTGTAACGATGACATTTCGAACAGTGGCGCCCGTTGTCGGGTACGCTTTTCCGGGAAATATCCTTGTGCGCGGCAGAGTGTAACTGCGGCAGCCATTTGAAAATAATTAATAAAAAAAAAAACACACCAACGCTTTACGGATTAATTCGGACCGAAACGGCGACCGTGTTTCGATATCGCGTCCTCCACTTCGGCGGCCCGAGTACCGGCGTAACGGGCGATCCGTACCCCGCGTCACGCGTTACCGCCCGGCCGGCTGCGAATCGTCCGTAGGAAATATCGCCTACAGTATAACGGGAGATTCGCGCCCCCCCCCCCGCGCGTGTATCGCCAGGTGTAGGTAATAATATGAGAGATACGACCAAAGACGGGTAAAGTTAAACGAAATATGCGGCACAACGTGTATAACAGAACCTACAGAATAAAATGTTGCAATTAAATATGCGACCGATACCTATTGGAATTGGAAATCTGAAATGCTTTGGTTAATTTTAGAAGTCTGTTTTCAGAAGATTTATGGTTTTTATTTATTAATAATAATATTGTTATGTTATTATTGTTCACGTTTCATAAATTACTGAACACCGCATGCGAATCAGATCAGTGGTTCCGGACTTGGTAATGTCAAGTACAAGACCGTTGGTAATATCACATTGTGCGTATCTTTTACGATTTTATTGTTTTTATATCAGTTACATATTTTAAAATACGATCATTTGTATTCGGTGAATTATACAATACAATACAAATCATTACCCAATGTTGACGATTAATACGCACCGAGGTAAAATTATATTATGTGAGGTACAAATCGCCTGTTACTGTCGGCGATTGTTCATACAGGCGATTTATACCTGCCGAAGTAATAATATTTTATGGTGGGTATTAAAATACTGTGACACCGGTCACTGTCCCTGCGATTCGTCTACGGTTTTGTACAAAATCATTTTTAACGTTTCAACGAACGTCTTACAGATATCTCACGGTCATCAAAATTTTCCTTACACATTTTTTTTTTTGAATAATTTATCCACAACATCCCGTATAGACCGCATTGGACTCTGATTTTTCATTCGATTTCATACGACGGTATTAAAATGAACGTTAAAAGGGAACAGTATGCGTTTAAAATATCGATAAACGGAATTCAAAGAGATTCGAAGAATGTATTCGTATTTCCAATAAAAAAAAAAAATAACCATTTAAATCACGCCGGCCACACAAAGGTCATCGGGTGAGGACGTTTTTTGTTCGTCTCGTAGCAATTTAGACGGATGTACTTTCAATCAGTCCGACCGGCGTACACTGTATGTGCACCTGACGATAAGACTATTGAAAACAGATTTGAATTCAGTGCGGGGCGCGTACGCATTTCACGTGAAATCCGTTCCAGTGCTCGCTTGGGTTTTGTATAATATTATTACGTAGGCGCAGTCAAATGTCTATCGCACATTAGTGGTGAGAAAACGAACGAAATTCGACGGAACGTATAAAAAATAAATACGCTAATACGCTCAGCTATACTCGGCTAGTTTTTAGATCACAGAAATGTTATAACCGAGTGCGGCACGGCGAAACACCGTACGATTTTAAACTCGAGGTTTATTCGCCGAAAGAAAAATGTATATTTTTTTTATTCCCGCTTATATATATATATACGCGGGGTGCGGAACATTTGTCCCTGCAAGAGACGTACGTATAACGCGGCCGGGTGATTTATAGCCGCATAGCCTTTGGCACGCTCGGCGCCCCCGGTGAAGGGGGTGCGTGTTTTCGAAAAAATTTGCATACATAATAAAACGGCTATGCGACGTATATATATATATGTGTATGTGTGTGTGTGTGTGTGTGTATAAGAGACAGCGCAGAATGATTTGTGCGTCTCGCGAAATATTTTTCCATCCTTTTTCCTCCCTCTCTCTCGGACAGCATTTTTTCTTCCCTTTTTTTTTTTCTTCGTCCTTCCTTAAATTTATCTATCTATATATATGTATATTTTAATGTCTATATATATATTATCGCTCCGTCTCCTTAAACGCTTTTACGCGTGACGGTCTGCAACGGACGATTTTTATTATTATTATTATTATTATTATTATGTATAAGAGGGCCCACACAGGCCTTCGCAATAAAAACCGGGTACTTTCCTGGCTCGGCCGTCACTATTGGCCCGCGCCCGAAGAAATATTATAATATTATAACGTCGGCGGCCGAGCAAGAAGAAAAAGAAAAAAAAAATAATACCCCAATAAATCGTAGGCGGCACGGAGAAGACATTATTTTACTTTTGCGACGTTTTCCTTTCTTTTATATTTTTTTTTTTCGGATCGACGCACAAATACCGCCGAATGATATGCATGTACGAGAAATTTCCGGTTTTGTACATCAAATATATATTTTATGTGCAAGACTATTAATATATTATAACGGCCCGTACGAAAACAAAACTCTTGTACGTTTACATACAATATATGGGAATGAAAATCGTAATAATTATTGTACACGAATATTTCAATAAATATAAAATATTAATACTCGTAAATCAAACCTCGGCGCCGCTTGTAGAATTTAACTACAAATTCTAAATTTCCTTTCGGACGACGAAGAATGTTTCGCGTAAAATGATAAACGGTGTAGGTGCGGAATAGCGTGTCATTATTATTTTTTTAATCGTCCAATAATAGACGGTAAACGCAATGAAAAAACATCGTGCGTTGTCATTTGTCGTAGTAATCGGGGTTCACGAGGTCCGGATATTCTGAAAGGTTTTAAAAATGTTCAAATTCCATACTTTACTATATAGATAATATTATAGGTACGTGTTCCGTTTGCTGCGAGACGAAATTAAAATAATACAAATACAACACAATTAACACAAATTATTAATTTAACCCGAACTGTTATTGTTTAACTTGTTACGAAATTAAACTGTTTAATAAATTTATTTTCCCGTTATACACAAAAACTGTTAAACAATCTCAAATTTACAATGTTATAACTTGTTCGCCGTACGAGTAAAAAAAATATTACATCTTTAATACGTAAGGTTGCGGGACATCAACAAGTTAAAAAGTTAAAATTCAAGTTGATTTTATCTTCAAACTAAGTTTTTAACATGTAATTTGTATTAATTTAATTTATTTTGTTTACCTAGATTAACTTGTTCGTTTTGAATTTTACAACATTGAGTTTCGATTCAGCAATTTCTTTTGATAATTTAACGTGATATTAAATTTACAATCGCTCTGTATAGGTGCAATCATTTGTACTGAACGACAACAATTTTACACAAAAATCAAATGCTAATAATGTTCGTGGGTGTAACATTGTTTTAGGGAGGAAGTTCCTAAAGGGACGATACGTATATACAGTGATTTAATTTATACGTGTACTCAACGATAAACCGTCGCTAACGAAAAACGATTCTGAGCCGAGTATTGTCAGTCGTATGTTTTCAGTTTCGTAGCAAAGATGACCCGGAAATCAATTTTACAAAAAAAAATGTACAATTTTTTCCCCGTTTAATAAGAAAATTCCAATATATTTTATATTTACTGTCATTTTTTATTACTGTATCGCCTATATTATTATATCTATAAATTCATAACATTGTAATAATTATTGTGATTGCTTTTCACGTATCACGCATAACGTACACAACTTATTATTGTTAATTTAAATTCGAACTCCCACTTACGCACGGTCAACGGCTCGGAAGTGGCCAACTACTGTGATTTTATTCGTGTGTTTTAATTTGTTACCCTTTAGTGGGGGAAATAAATAAATGTTGTCATTGATATTATTAGATCGCAGGTTAAATCGACAAAATCGCCCCATTTCGATGTCCGGCCGACCGGATCGAAAACGCTACGAATCGTCCGATTCATGGAGGGGGGGGGGGCGGCGCGCACATTCACAGACGCGCAAAAAGAGGCGATAAACCCCCGCCACGTATGGCTCGGCACTTCGGCCGAGAACCCGCGACTCGAGTCAACAAGTTAATTCGGTTTTCTAATTGACCCGCCGGACGCGCGGTCGGTCGATAAAACGATTGACGGCGGGCGTTAACCGTCCCGACGAACCCGCCGCGGCAGTATTATTTCGTACGCGGTACCATTACGCGAACGAGCGCATTCCGATAAGACGATAAAGTACGGCGGCGGCGACGAGGCCCGTGACGGTGTGTGATGGACTCGCGCCCTCGCAGACCGCGTCGCCATCTGTATTATTTCTCTCTCGGGGTTTTTTTTTTTTTTGCCCGCCGACCAATGAATCGACAGAGATTTACTGCCTCCGGATCGCGCGCGAAACACCCCTCGTCACCGGGCCGTCGCGAAAGACGGTTCGGCGTGGGGTGGGTGGGTGGGGGGGTCGGTTTCGGCCGATCGGTTTCGGCGGCGCGCGGGGTAACAGCCGATGAACGTGCGGTGGCGTACAATGCGCGCACGCACACGCACACGCACGCACACGCACACACACGCACACACACAATAAATATATACATACATAGGGTGTGTGCGGTGCGGTACGGGGACGTAGAGTATTTGCATGGAATACGCATTAAGGCCGGTTCGCGGGGCAGAGATAAATGTTGTGCGCCCCTCCGCGTGGGCCGCAGCGTTTCGCGGGTGGCAGGGGTAGGGTTCGGTTCGTCCGTCTTTCTCTCGGCCCGACTCAACGCACCCCGCCCCAACCACTCTCTCTCACACTCTCTCACTCCCTCTCTCTCTCTCTCTCTCTCTCTCTCTCTCTCCGCGTCTCCCGCGCTCCTCGCTGTTTTTCTCTATCGCGTCGCGCGCAGACAAATAGTTCCTGCGTGCGTTCGTGAATTAAACAGAAAAGAAAAAAAAAAACCCGAAACCGACGACGGGCGGGAAGAAAACGTATATAAGGAAAATAAATTGGTTTTTCGATGCCGCGAAAACCGCCGCCGCCGCCGACCGACCGGCCGAATATTTATGCGATATAAATATATCTGCGCGAACCAGAGACGAGGTGAATAATTGCGGCCGCGGTCGCCGCACGTAATTTAATGGAATCGGTTTTAATTATTTCGCCGCCGCGCGTATAAATTTACAAACGCGCGCGACGCGCCCGCACTGATAAGAAACCGCGAAACGTTTTCGATTTATACGCGAGAAAGTTTCGAACGTTTCGCGTCTGGTATTAATATGGTCGCGCGTCACTGTTATAATATATATTACAATGGTATGCCAGTTATTATCACAGTATAAATATAGAATAATGATTGTGTGCATTGTGCATTTGACTCTCGCGCAAAAAAGTTTTTATCAATATTCTTATGCGCCGGGCGTACATCTTGTTTTTCGTTTTTTTTTCTTCCCCTAAATTCGTTTTATCTGTTATTTGCCGAGGCGATATTTTCAAGACGGAAATACGAGTGTCGTTCCGTTTTACGAGCGGAAACTCGACGGGTCAGAATGCAAGGGAAATGCAATTTTTTCGACTTACCGAGGTTTTCGTGGAAATATGAAAATACGTAATTATCGGGGGTTTTTTTTTTTTTTTGTTACGTGTAAATTGTACTCGCCTTGCATTGGTCGCGGTCTAACAACTTTGCGAAATTGTCTGCTCTTTCCCGTTATAATGGAACCCCCGATGCATGGACATTAGCATTTCCGCGTTGTTTAAAACGTTACCGTATGAATAAGTGACAATAAACCGAACTAAACGAAAAATACATTACGGCTGTAATAAACACAATAAAAACGATCAAGTTCTTTTTATCGTCACGCACAAGCCGACAGATTACTGTAAAAAAACAACAATAAGTAATTGTCATTATTCTTCCATATTCGGAACGCGAAATATTACTTATCTAGTTTTTTCTATCGGGTAATGGAGGTTTTCGCAAGGGGACGTCATTTGTTTCGACTTTCGTGTTGTAGAATTCACACTTTCATAATTTATGGTTGATCAAAAAATAATACTCTTGATATTGTATTTCAATTTTTATAATCATAAGAAACGCGACTGAGGTATAGGTGACAGAGAAGAAGTAGCAGTTTGAGATGTTATATACCGGAATAATAACGAAAATAATTTACAAGTGCAACAATTTTAGACAGTAAAATATGGTGCACTTGATTGCACCGATAAAATAAGGAATCCCAAAGAAAAAAATCCGCAACACTGTGACCAAATTTTGGTATTATCGATAAAAATATTATAATATTCATAATATTCGTTTGCCAAATTGTAATTGTAATTTATTTAAAAAACTTTACTAATACGATTCTGGTACCTAATATTATATTAAAAAAAAGAATTATTATTATTTTGATACATTTTTATTATGAGGCATATAAGTCATATGCCTGATATGATATGGTTAACGCGGTGATGTTATAACCGATGCCTGATTGCGGTGAACAATGAAATAATTCCGGCTTCAAACAGGTCAAAGTGTTCAAACGCTAAATGTAAGCTGCATTATCATGTCGTTAATCGATTGTACCTATTTACTACTATCGTAGATTACTGTATCAAATTTGCGTAAATATTACAAATTGCTAAAGTAATCTTTTCCTATCAAACTTATCTGTGTCAAACAAAAGGACCGCTTTTAATATCAAAGTCAGCTAAATATCGACGGTCGATTGAGTAAAACAGAAAAATAAAGGTCGGGGGATTTGTTTTCCTCGTATCAACCTCGGGAGATGTTTTTCCCCGGCAATGTTTATCCCGATTGTCGAACGCGCAATATAAGATCCGAAATTCAGTGGTCAAATTACCGGCAGGCAAACCTACTCCTTTATTATAGACCAGGTTCAAAATATTTAAATCGCTATTGAATTATAATAACAGGTACTTGTATAATATAATGCACATATCATACACTTCCCTAGACGAAATTCTTAAATTCTTAAATTGTATTTTTCTTATACATATATAGTGAAAAGAAAATATAATAATATAACGTTGATTACCACAGCCGGTAAATGTATTTGTTTTTTTTTTTTTTTTAATCTAAATGTCTCGTGACTTTTACCTTTGGTGTGTGCGCGGTATAAAGTGTATAATATACTTTTTTCTTTTTTTTTTTCCGGTATAACCGTACACTTTTCTCCGACCGTGACCGAGGAAGTTCCGGCCATACATCACGGAAATTTATTATACCTAAGTCGGTGCGACAGGTTAGTAGAGAATTGTCCTCGGCAGAAGCGGGAAAAAAGAGAGGAAGAAAAAAGAGAAATATCACCGTCAAAAGAGTCCTCGCGCGCGTAATTAAAATACGTAATTTACTTTTTGTTGCCCCCCGTCACATCTCTCCCCCTACAATATAAGTAGTATTTATTTGGTCAAAGGCAATTCCACATCTGTATTATCCGTTATTGTAACTATATACAGTATATACAGTTCTCTACGGTCTATGTGTCTGTGTGTAGTGTGTATGTGTGTGTGTGTGTGCGTGCACAGTATTAAAGTGGTAACAAAAAGAGATGATACAAATGACAAAAAAAAACCACTCGTAAACAGCAGAGCTCCGTTACTAGAGTCAAATTTTCTCCCAGCAGACTTGTCAACGTTACAATATTTCATTTCATTTTTTTTTTTCTTTTAGTCTGGAGAGTAATTTACAACCTGGTATTTCCTGTGAAATTTGAAACTTTCAAACGGGCACATTTTCTAATGCTATGCTTACATAAAATTATCGTCCCTTGCTTATAAGACAACTATGATATTCCCGGGTTTTAGCTCCTTGGTTCAGAGAGAGCCGTTAAAAGTGCCGAATATAGTTTGTAAAAGATATATGTATAACAGAAATAATACAATCAATGCAATCAGAGTTTCAAAACCAAAAAACATTTTTTTTTCATTTAAACATGTTTATAATAGTAACCAAATGTGAATGTTTCTTTTTTATCATAAATATCACATTACGATATGTATTAATTGAATTTGTTCGTAATAATTATTTAAGGAAAAAAAACAACCCTTAAAAAAAAAAAAGTTATTTCTTTATCAAAACAAAAATAATAGAAACTGTTTATTTTCATTTATGTTTTAAAAACGAACAGGGACTATATGCATATCTTCAATCTTCAGAATCTAATAATGTTACAATAGGTAATATTAGTTATTTTAATATAGAATTTTTGGACGTTTTATACATAAATGTTTAAAACGCTTCAGACATGGCGACTTGTTTGACCTCGAGCGCAATAGTCTGATATATTTTCAAAGCATATTCGACAAAAGGGCGCGACCCTTTTCGGCTGAAATGAACCTTTCCCTTTTCGACCTGTGTTACTTTTCAGCCATTCCATAATAACCATTTTTAGCCAGTATACTATTTTGCTCACCAATGTAAGATTGCAGGGGCGATAGGTATGAACACCACTTCTAGATCTGTATCTATGTAGGCAATAATTTAGTATTTTAATATTTTAATTTCATATAGGTAAATATGATTTCATGAAAAAAAAAACGTTTGTAAAAATTGTATTTCCATAGTTTTCAATGAAAAACCAAAAATAAAATTGTTTTAACGGTTCACAAAATATTTTTTACTAACTATCAGAATACCACGGTTGAAAAATATTTAGTCTACTTCAATCGTGCTCTACGAAAACGTAATAGACAAATCCAATAATGTTTTGTCCATTTTGTTTTAAATTTATTTCATGTTTTTTTCTTAATAATTATCGTAAACATCACGAACATCAAAAGGAAATGAGGAAATTGTGGAGTGGGCAAAAAGTAACATACTGGCCGAAAAGGAAAAGGTTCATTGTGGGCCGAAAACGGTACCCGACAAAAAAACCATTTCAAATTGATAAACGATTGAAAAAAAAAAAAAATTGAAAAAAATTATAGATGAAAGTTACAATATATTACGGTGTTATAAGAGAACGTGTCGCGGCCCGACGGAATGCAAAGAAAGCAGATGCTATTTTGTGATTATAAACATACCTAATCTAACCGTTAAATAATTCGACGTAAGGTCTAATACACCGCATCCGTTTATTGTCGTACGACACGACACTTATATTGTTATTACAGTGAAACGGGTAAATGTCTCCCATTAAAATGACATATAAATGTCGAGGGGTTTTTTTTTTTTTTTTTTTTTTGTCTTTTTCTAAGTTATTTATTCGGGGTTGCCTGAACACGCGTTATTGTTATTACGATACGCGCACGAGAAATCGTTCTCTGTTTTTAATCGTTTACGTACAACCTATACGTGCAGTAATACGGTTGAACTTTTTTCACGTGACAAATATAATATTACATACCTAATAATATACGAGTGCACTGCGTATAAGTCAAAAGCGGCGCACGAGATGCCCTTTTCGAACGAACACAACGCATAAAAATGTGATTTATCGTACGTTTGTAACGAAATTAATATTATCGCGCGTATTATACATTATATATAGGTATTATTATATCAAAAGAAAATCGACCGCGTTATTTATATTTTTACGATAATAAAAAAAAAAAAAAAAACTCGTAATTTATTTTTCGAAATTCAAAACGCACCGTTATTTCGTTTGAAAATCTTAATTCCGTGTACTTTACATAATATTATTATAAATATTATAGACCGTGCGAAATATTATTATAATGATTTTCCGACTCGCGTATTATTATATTATAATTTATGTATAAGAAAATTACGTACTTAACATATTATAATAATAATAGTAAACGTAATATTTTTATTATTGTTTTTTTTTTTTTTTTTTCCATAATAGCACGTCAACTCGATGTACGTTTATATAAAATAAATAATGCGTACATTAATCCGCGACAAAATTCCTGCGGTATTTTACGCGTTTCATAAACAATAATAACAATAATATTTTGACAGGTTCCGCGGCAGCGAAACAAGAAAGCAGAAAAAAAAAGAAAATTAAAAAACCATTACAGGATGCCGACAGATAAATTAACACCGCATATCCTTTTTTACCTGCGCCCCTCCCGTAATCGATTTCATACTCGGGGGAAAAAAAAACCCGCCGCTGTGTAGGTATACGCTGCTCGTACATAATATCGTTCGCCAATAACGTTTGATTTTCGGCCCGGGTCACAACAGCCTTGTATATTATTATTATTATGATCCTCGTATTGTACATACGGCAAGGTCGACCATGTTGCACGCGTTCGAACTATCGGTCTTCACGCCGCAGTGTAAAGGTTCTCTCGGCGGTCCGAGGGTATGTACGGGGAATTTTATTATTTTTTTTTTCTTTGGCGAACAAAAAAAAAAAAATACGAAAAAAAGCGATTTTGTTTGCAAACATTGCGCAGTGCCCCCGCGACGATCGTATTATAATACCTCGGCGAGTGTTGAAAACAAATTTCACGGTTCGTTAATGGGCCGCACGTTTTATAGTTTCGCGCGCGTCTATAGATCATCCCCGGCGGACGACCGCGGACAACCCCGAACGAATCACCGGCGTTGCGATATTTCCGTACACGCGCGCGTGGTGGGTGGTACTCCGAAGGTATTCGGAAATTGGAAAAAAAAAAATTAAAAACAATCGAACACTATACATAACAGTATAGCATACTATGTTTGGTCAGTTTCGTGTACGGTATTGTTACGACCGGCGGTCGAATCGTGTCGGAAATCAAATTAAAAAGGGGACGCAAATGCAGCGCGGCGTGCCCGGGAGTTTCCAACGTGAGGAGACGTATAGTGAATAATAATCGTAATTCGCAAACAAATCGTAGAATAAATTCTTCTGTCACGCCTAACCCGACAATGGGAATTTAGCCTCCCTTATGGGGTGTCTGAAAAAGGTTATCCTTTCATCTTCCCGCGCCACTGAGCAAAAGCGTACAAAAATGTGCGTACCATAAGGTTTATAATTGTTTTTACGTCCGTACTAGTTCATATAATATCCATTCGGGGCAGAAGATTGGGGGCGTGCTTGGGGAACGACTTCGCCCCCTCTCATTGTTGAAAATTTAAATTAGATACGTATACGTCGGCGATACAATAACAATGATTACATTTTGCAAAACGATTTTTTGGTATTCTATTACTACCTAAACATGATAAGAACGATATATTTTTATCATCGAAAAAAATTATTATCAATAAAAATAAAAATGGGTAAAAAACTTTTTGAAACTCGATAAATTTAGTATATTGAGATTCAGCAAAACATTTGTTCACTCGATAGAGGGTTGCATCGATAATAATTGTCTACACCAATTCTAAGACCATTATGAAAAATCCGACGCTAGAGTATTTTTAGAAAAAATAAAATTACTCTGTCTGTTGACCCCCCCCCCATTCAAGCGCTTAACGACGTTGTCGATGTTCACTATAGTTGTCCGGCCGTCTAGCGTTGCGTGTGCCAATTTAATTCCAGTTTTTTTTTTTTTTAAGTTAATAATAGTAGGTAACCGTTTGATATTTCGACCGTGTCGCTACGAGGAAACCCAAAAAAAAAAAAAAAATAATAAAACAAATATAATTATAAATCAAAATGTTAAACACAACTTATAATAGGGAAGCTGAATTCCGGGGTAATAATTAAGTAGCCGCGTATATAAAACTTTCTCGAAAACTGCAGATCGAATAACATTTTGTTGAAAACCACATCAAAATCATACATACATCTAATGCTATATACACAGACGGAAAATTCGTCTCGCGGAATACGAGAAAATTAAAAATTAAAAACAAAAAAATTAATGAATCCGTCTTAGGCCATTAGGTGAAAACTCAATTACGTGGCGCCCGGCACATCGTATAATAATTTACTCGCAGCCAGTCTCCGAAGAGATTTCGAAAATACAAATTAAACGCGTTTTGTATTTTACGTATTTGTTAATTTATTTTATAAATTTCGCCCGCGCAGCCGTTAAAGCGATTTTTTCCGTTTAAATTAAAATAAAACCTAATATAATATTATAAGCCGTATAATAATATTACCGCCGTCTCCGCGGTTTATAATTATAATAAAATATGCAGCGAGTGGAATGAAAAATAATAATAATAATAATAATAACTCACCTCGTGTATTTAATTCCGTTTCAGATCCGAAAGCGGCCGTATTACGTTGCGGTGGGGAATCGCACCGAAGCAGCAGCATCACGGGCTCCGCACAAGAGTCCTAAAGACTCGACGTCGACGAAAAAAGGTGAGTCCTCTTGCGTAATGTTACTGTTACTGAGGCGGTGTGTATGTTTTCTGTACGCCAGTTACGACAATTTTCGTCCCTTTCCGAGAGAGAGAGAGAGAGAGAGAGAAAAGAAAGGGACCAGTCACACTATATAATAATAACATAATAATATTCCATACACTCGTATTGTAAACGAGAGCGATTTTACGACCTAGTTTTTATGGGCCGTGTTGCGTTTAACCGTGTACACGTCGACTGCACCGAGTGCACTATTGTACGTATACACCGCAACGGGCTGCACGTGCAGGCTTCAATAATACCGTTTGATATCGTATTTGTTCTCGACGCGAGCCTGTTAATTAGCTTATTAAAATGTGTCGGAAACAACCGAATGACCGTATAATTATTGCTGACCCGTCGATTATAATACATAATTTATACATAATTTCAATATATTTCGATCAATGGCTGAACGATACCAAATTACACAATGTCCTGACTATAGCAACGCACGTTAATTATTATTGTACGACTCGTGTCGTTTTCGCCAAACAAAAATAGTATGTTACGTAGTAATACTTATGGTATTTTAATTGTTAGGTCAGGTTAGGTTAGGGGCGTAAAGAATACTGTACAACAATACACGGTTATAACGTATGGACCAAATTAAATGCAAGCGAATTACACGAGATGTAATTATAAAAAGAAAAAAACCGGACGGATGTAATTCGCACGACGGGCGTGCCACTGTTGTACGGGCAACATTAGATATTGTGACGAATTTAATTTATATCCGTGCGCGACGATTGCTAACGTAAAACGATTCTGAACGAAGCTCGGTCAATAGTATTTGCTTTTTCAACAATGTACGTTTTCACGACAACAATGATTGTTTAATAAATGTTTAATAATGGCAAAATATGAATGAAAACTGTTGCCAATGATAACCTTATTCTGAACCTTAAGAATCTAAAAAAAAATCACCTTTCTAAATTTCCGACAAGAGCCGAAATGCAACAAATAAGGTCTCTTGTGATTTTTTTATCGGGGCAAGATTTCTAGGTGAAAATTCCCCCCCCCCCCCGTTAAAGTTGGAACATTGTTGTTTTTTTTCTCGCCGTTAATTAGCGCGGAATTCGTGTGGATTTGTGCGTTGTAACGGTTTTTTTATTAATTATACGGTATACCGGTTCGAGTTTTTAATCGATCGAGAAAATGTACGTCGTACGAGTGCTGCTTTTTTTTTAAAAATATTTTCGAGGCCAGAGTATACGCAAGAGTGTTGGAAACGGTTGTCGACTTGTCGTCGCAATTTTTATCCCCTGACACGTACAGATGTCGGTTTTTTTTTTCTCGGCCGAATCTAGAATAAAACGATTGATTCGTGTTAATATCGATAATAACCGCCACGGAAATCTTGAACCGTGATCGTTTCAATAATTTCAAACCGATATTAGTGCACGTTCATTAGCCGCGCGCTTTATCGCCCTCGTCATAACAATATAGTTATCGTTTTTGAGACGAGTTCTGACTAAAATCGATTAATCTATAAAAATACCAATAGGATAATATTGTAATGATCGCGTGATTGTATCGCGTCGACCGATATTGTAATCTCGCACGTTTTGTTTTTCCTATTGTTGTACACATTCGTCACCTCGTCAAATCACGTTCTCCGTGCCCGTCTCGTCGTTTTTGATAACAACACTCCGCACAAACATAATTAATTAGGACAACAATTGATCATTATTATTCAAATAATGAATCACAGTAATTATCAACAACAATTCCATACGCTGTAAACGATATCAACGCCGAACCACACAAAGGGAAAAAAAAAAATAAATAAAATAATAATAAGTAACGAGATTAGTATAAATGGTATTATTCGGAAGAGAAATTCCCCGTCAAACGACCGCGCTACTTATATAATCGGATGGTTGTTTTTTGTTTTTTTTCCGCTTTATCAACAGCGCGCGCCTATCGTTCTCGCGTACATCAAAAGCGCCGCCGAAAAAATACCGGTAGCGTTATTATTCTGATACCGGGTCGCCTCTTATCGGCCGCAAAGGCGTCCGACTCGTCGCCCCCGATCGTTCCGAAAGTGCAACGTCATTACATAAATAATAATATTCTATTTTACGAATATTACCGAGTGCGCTGTGTAATATGCGCGCGTTATCGGGACCTCCCCTCCCCGCCCCTTCCCCGAACGTTATTATTCCGCGATATTTCCATTGCGTAATCGACGACATTTTCAAATCGGCTCGTCGTCGTCGTCGGTGAATTATGATTGCGCGAGGCTCGCCCCGAAAATATTATAATACCGGTTTTTATTTTCTCTCTCACTCCATCTCTCTCTCACTCGTCGATTCCCGCGAGGGTTGCTGCAGCTGCAAGTTATTTCATTTCATTTCGTTTTATTTTTTTTTTTATTTTTTTTTTTAATAATGGCCTCTTGTCCGCACAGCCAACCCCGAGGACGTCCCCTTCGTCCGCGCGCGATGGTGCAGTTGCCATGATGATGATCATATTTCGTCCTTTCGATCCGCGACCACGGTGTTATCCGCGACGCGCGTTTACCGTAATATAATACCGTCGTATCATTTGTAGTTTAGCAAAGCCCGCCGAAAGTTGTACGGTTCGCACCGTACCGTTTTCTTTTTTTCAATTCGTTTTATTTTTTACTCGTTTATAAAGAGTTTTTTTGTTTTTCTTTTAATATCGTTTAATTATGTTCGCGTTTCGCGCGATACCGTGCGCCGCACAAAACGATGACGCGTCACGCGGTCCGTCAGAAAAACAATACTGCGAATTCAGATGACGTTTATCTTGAAACTAAGGTAATAATGCTCGTTTTCCTTTTACTTTTTTTAATACGTATTATCGGCGTCGTTAGATTGCGCCCAGCAGAGTACCTACATGTCTGTTTTCTTTCTTAGAAAAAAAAAAAAATAAAACGTCCGTAGAATAAAACCTAATATGGTTTTCCCGGCGGTACGGAAAACTCACCCGTTTGTTCGTTATTCGGTCGATATTCGGGTTACAGCAGCGATTATTCATTGTTAATATTATAATCATTCTTCCGTAATTTAGCGTCTCGAAAATTTCACCGAATATTAATTTTAGTAGCCGAAAGTTCGTTTTCGTGTCGGAAACTTGGAAACCGTTGAATATTTCGGTCGTATAATCGTTTTTCGAACGTGCCGGAATGATTTATCGTCCCTTTAAAATAATAATAACGTGATTTACTGCGCGTGCCGGTCTAAAGCAGCCGCCCACCC
The DNA here is from genome assembly GCA_902439185.1 of Cinara cedri. NCBI lineage: Eukaryota > Metazoa > Arthropoda > Insecta > Hemiptera > Aphididae > Cinara > Cinara cedri. The sequence goes on along the minus strand of CABPRJ010000995.1, from coordinate 177,695 downwards.
GAGGAGTTAAGTAGGTCAGCTTTTTTTTCAAATAATTTATTCGTAAAAAAAAAAAAAATTAACTTTTATGCGTATACTAATACCAACTATTAGGTAGGATACAGTAAAAAAAAAAAAAAAACCGAGCGTCTAAACAAATTTCTTTATTGAAATTTTCTAGTGCTATTCAAAACTCATAAACGTATTGATACGTTCAGCTATATAGATTATTCATGCAGTGATGGGGTTGTCTTCTTCTCAATATTGTATAAATAGCTCACTGAATCGATTAATGTAACCACAAGTAGGTTCAACATTCTTCAAATATAGATATATTACATACAATATTATATTCTATAGCTTATTATTATTATTTATTTTTTATTTTTTTAATGATGGCCGTTTAGAAACTGTATACAATACGCATATATATTTTATTTTAATCGCTGCAGTCGTCTACAGCGAGAAACCTTATCAATAATTTGGTTAATTAACCACTTATTTATGCATTAAACATATACAAGTAGGTACAGTTACCATTTCAAGTATTTTTTTTAGTAGTATTTATAGAATGTTTTTTTCTTGTTGTTCGAACACATCTCGACCTCTCCCTCCCCTCCCCCCACCAAATGCTATTATTATTATAAAACAGATGACTTATTGGAAAAGATTACGGTTCACCGGTTTACATTAAAAAAAAAAAAAAAAAAACAAAAACCTTTTGAATAATAAGCTATTTTTAAATACTTATACAGTTATAATTTAAAAATTATTATATGCGACCGAGTCAGATAGAACAATTATAATCATTTTTAAACACATAATACTGTTAGAATAACGTACCTAATGTATTTAATTAAAAACAATTATAATTCATCTTTCTTTAAAAAACAAATAAATATTATTTTATCGAGAATATGGCACGCGGAGATACATATATATATGTACGGTATCCGTGCTACGGTCATTCGTTATTATTTTATATTCGTAAACAGTGCAGTAATCGTGTAATTTGATAAGCCATATATTATGATACGGTTGCGTTCGTCTACACCAATTAATTTACCGGGTGAAATCGATTATTGCGAAACTTATAGAACGGGAAAATGCAGTTTTAAAATATCGCTACTGATCGTTCGTTCCGTATTATTTTGACCAACGGCGTAATTGTGTTCATGATGTCGTTTACTAATTTAACGCAGGACTGTGGTATTCAAACCGAGTTTCGATGAAACTCATTTAAATGTATTTACGGTCTATAGTTTTGAATAATAATCCCGTAGACAGATCGAATCGAATACTAATAGCAAAACACGACCCGCCCCCATATTATAATGTATCCAGCGTATCCAGCCTATAGTCAGTTCACCGTTAGCCATTGTGTTTATTTTGTAGACAAAATATAACAATATCGGAATATTTCGTGATTTTTTTTTTTTTTTTGAAATCGCGAAATTGTTCGAAAGTCCAATCGAAATATCATTTCCCGCGAATATCCACGAACAGTCGAAACACTCGAGGTCTCATCGTTGCGGACGTACTTATAGAGACAGTTTCTTCGAGTCCGATCGGTATGCCGTCAACGGAACCGCGGTGTATTTGTCACGGACAGCGTCGGGGAGGGCGAAAGATTTATTTTCGCGGATATTGGCGGTGGGGGGGGCGGGCGTTTCGGTATCACTCGCGGCGCTCGTGCCCGGACCAAGGGTTTTGGGGGCCCGGGGGCCGCCCGTATTACCGCGACTAGTATCGGGTAACCCGCGTTCCGTTGAAATGGGACGAGTAAGCGAGGAAAAAAATGATCAACCACCGGGTGTTCGAATATTTGATTCGGCTCATTGTGTGGCCTTTGCGGACCGCTGCGGATTAAGCGTAACGCGCCGCGCGCGCGCGCGCGTCGTAAAAATAACGCACGTGATCGAGCGTTTCCGTCGCGAACGAACAATAAAACCATTCGGACGACAACAATACGCGCGGCGGAGAACGGCGGGCGCGAAAGGGTTGCGGGCCGGCACGGGGACCGACGCGATTTATCGGCTCGGTGCGTAACACGTGTACGCGCGCGCCGGACGGCATCTTCTCTCCGTGTCCGTGTTTACGGCGCACGGAATGCACAGAAATACGCGCGCAGCGGTTAGAACAAATATATATGCACGTCTGTTCGCATACGCGCCGGATGCGTTTGATTTACTACGATATTATTATTATTATTATTATTATTATTATCGTCGCGAATGCCGCGTGTAAATATAACGCCGCGCTCGTATATTACGTATGGGGAGAGAACTTTGCGAGCACGTGCGACGCGACGCCGCCGTCGGTGAGTGCGTGCGCGGATGAAAGTGTGCGCGAACCGGTGGAGGGGGGGGGGAAACGCCGTCACAAGGGATATAATTCGGCCGCATCGATAACACTGACGGGGCTCGGGACCGTCGTGTGCGCTTGTAATCATCCGTAGCTTGAAAACGTCAAAAAAGAGCAAAAAAAAAAAAATTAAAAAAAAAAAACGTAAAAAGCGTAAATAACACGGGGCCCGGAGCAGTTTGAAATTCCCACCCCGCCGCCCACCGCGTAACGTCTCTAACCGCCGAATGCATCTATCCAAAACGCGTGTAATTGCCTTTTTTTATCATACTTACAATTTTGTTTAAGAACTCGTGTTGACCGTTGTTGCAGTAGTGTTCGAAAATTATATTTTATAAGTTAGAGCCATTATAGGGGCTCTTAAAGACACGCGAATTAAACAAGTGAATTTTCAAAGTTTTTTTTTTTTAACGTTTTTGATCGCTTTTTAGTGGATTATAAAAAAATGAACGTACTCAGTATCGCCTATACCAATTATTATAATACACGTTCGCGGGAGTAAAATTTCCAAAACCCCTCCTCCCCTGCCGAGCCGTTTGACCGAATATCCGCCAATTGTAGTCACCGTTTTCAAATAAACGTGTTCGAATAGGATTTTTCAAATCGAAATTTTGTTCCGATGAATTTTCAGCGCGGTGCTACACGCAACGATTTACCAAACTGTTAAAACACCGGCGCGGTGTACAAACACTCGTATAAATATTATTAAAAATAAATGATTATATAGGTACCTGTATATTATATTTATATAAAATAATATGAAACACGTGTATTATTATTACACACGTATACGGATTACATTCTTCTGGGAGACGCCAAGGTCAGACGGAAAAAAATATACCAACTCCCCAACGATTCCGACTGGCAGATAACACCGCACTGCACACACTGTATATAATAATATAAAATATATATATGAAAACTGGTCCTAAAACACGACCATACAATAACGGACGGCTTATATTATGTTTTGTATGTGTGTGTGTGTGTGTGTGTGCGTGTATGTGTAGAGGATTTGTCCGGCCGACGGTTCCTGCGCGCGAGGGGAACGGGCGATCGAGGAGGTGGTGGAGAGAGGGGTAGGATGTACCCCAGCAGGAGGTTGCGCAGGTAGGCGAAGAGAAAAAAAAAAATGTATACACGTATATACGTATACGTGTATGTATATTAATACCACGTAGAGAGTAGAAAGCCCTTTCTTTTCAAAGCCCCGTGACATTTTGTGTGCCGTACGCGTACACATTATATTGTACGGTTGTCGTCACGGGTATCCGTCGTCGGCCGGAATTTCTCGATAGTCCCGCCGTATTATAATGCCGCAGAGTGAAAGAATATCGTTGCGAGCGCACACGAGTATAATACAATATTGTTGTTATTGTGCCGTAGTCGTTTTGCGTCACATTTTTTTTTCTCTTTCTTTTTCGCCCGAACGAGATTCGTGTCCGATGGAAAAAAAAAAAAATATGCCAATATTCATTTTTTTCGATTCGCGCCACGGGTGTATTATACTCGTACAATTAACTAACGCGAGATGTTTATCCGATCCGCTGCCGATTATGATAAACGCGTGCGGAATAAGTATACAATACATAGTTGTACGGGGTTTTCTTTTTGTTTTAACGAACTGATTGTGAAAAAAAGAAAAATGACCGCAGTTGTAATAGTACAAAACGAAAAGCTCATAAAAAAAAAATAATAACAATTCGCACCAACAATAATTACTGTCGCGGTAATTAAATAGTTTTGTTTTTTTTTATTCCACGGAATATAACATGCATAGTTTCGATATTGTCGCGGTAGATTTTTTAAAAAGATTTTTTTTAATTTTCCGTATTCGTATAAATGCCGTGTTACGACCGCAATGTTCTGTATATTATTATTATAACGCGTCGTTAGGTGGGTAGTTGAGCAAATTATAAATTCTAATTATTCGAGTACAAATACATTTCTATACGATATTATACAATTTACAAACGAGTATGTTAATTACTATACGATAACGATCTTACGGGCATTTTAACACGGTATCTGTATGTACGTATCTGGTGGCGGGTATATAATACGTCAGCGGACGTTTGACCGACATTTGAAACCGCGAATAATAAATATTGTGTTTGAAAATAATTTCTTAAATACGAAAATATCGTACAACGAATAGACGGCTATTATAGCCACTACACAGAGTCATTATAGATGTCGGATTTCCCCCCGCCCGTTTTGTACAATAAAAATATTGTGTTCTTTGCAAAACAATCCGTACCGAACGCTATACATATTGTTACAACACCTTCACTAAAGCTGTATTAACTATACTTCCGAAAAAGTGGTTAAACTCGACCATAAAAACAGTAGGGGTTGAGGTTGACAATTAAGCCCCTGAAGGGTGCGCCCTCTTTCCTAACGCCGCGCTGTAAGAAACAACACCTCCCTGGCTTTATTCGGGGAGTCTTTATATAAGGGTTATATAAAGCTGAAAAACACCCTCCGTCTATGGCAACACGATTAAATTCTTACTGAAATTCAACCCGAATTTTAATACTTTCAATCCGCCCACAATAAAACAATAACTCCAATTCCCGAGTTTTAGCTAATTTGGTCCGACGGGATAGCCACCGGAAACGTACGAAAGTAGCGGGGAAGAAACATAATAGTTTCTGTTTTCAGAGATAATTCGACGAAAATCTATAATTACTTAAAATAAATCATGTTAGAAAACAAAATTACTGAGTATGATTTTTAATAGGTACTCGTTTTAATTGCAGGTTAAAGTCTCTTGTTCTTCGACTGGCATACCGTACCTACTCTCAAATAGTCGTGACTGTACATTAGGCCTGCACCTGTCGTTATCTTGGACTTCGTGCCTCCGGTTTAAGGGATCGAAAACTTTCGAAATCTTCATTAACTTCTACAATCCGTCATTTCTCGGGTCTTCTTCCCTTGGCATTTTCCCTTGTTGGGGTTTCCGCGACAAAGCCCGAACTGCATTTTCGGTTTTTTTTCTCTTTTCTCGTTTGGCGTGCCGCGACCTAACCGTATTGTACCCTTTGTTCCCTAACGAAGTTGGTCACCGGCGCAATGGTTCCGTCAGATACTGTATACGACCGCCTCTCCCCCCTCCCCACCGTTGAACATCTTTCGCCGGCTCCCCGTCGCTTTATCTGGTCCGCGTTTGAACGGATTAATATTATTATTATAACATAACGTAATAATTTGCATTTATTAAAATGAACTATAACCGAAATTCGCGAAGAACCGCATAAATCGGATTGACTGCGGTCGGTATGATAAAAAAAAAAAAAATAATAATAAAACTCGATACAAACTTGTTTGCTTCTCCGGAGAAATATTTTAATTTAAATCGTTGCACAGCTACCACGGGGCGGCTGACGCGCGCACGTCGTTTACTATGCAATTAGATTTGTTAGTTGTTTTTTTTTTTTTTTCTGTACGCGCGGATAGCGCATAAATTAAATTAATAATATGATTTATACGAACTACTATTACATACGTATACTGTATGTAGGTAGGTAATACTATCTCGGTGCTATGTTTTTTTTTTTTTTTTTGTTTTTGTGCTTGTAAATTCCGCCGGCCAACATTTTTTTTCCCCTTTCTTTTCCGTATACACACGATAATAATAATATTACCGATGTGTGTAAAAAAACATTCGAATCAATTATACGCGCACACGGTGTCTGGCCCGGGGGACGTACCTGTACATAATAATAATTCATTATAATCACAGGACCCGTCAATCGTTACGCCGTCTGTTTCGCGCAATGTCTACAGCGTGCCGGAAATACGACGACGGCCGACACCCGTCGTGCCGCCGACACAATTTGAATTTCTCGCGTGTGCAAGAACTTTGCGCCCGGGCTTTTCGCGGCTCGGATATTAATTAGTACGCGAAACGATTGACAGCGCCGTACTCGAACGATTATACGGCCGACAGGGTTTTTCTATCGTTCAAAATGTACAGCCCGATATAAAAAAGACAGAAAAGCCTTTGGCTTTGGGTTTTTTTTTTTTTTTTGTTTTTCAAATAACCGTAATTATTTTAAAAGAGTTTATAGTTCAAAAAAACGCCCACGACGTTATTACCTCCGAAATAACGTTCTCTATGCATTTTTATAATAGCAGGTACTTTTACTCTAAAATCGTAAAATGAAGCTAGTTTTACAATTATTTTTTGCTCAAGCATTGTTTAGTTTTCGCGTGTTACCCGGTATAGTTGGACCGGGACAGTAGACGCGGGTATAACGTCCTCTTAAAATATAATAATAATTGTCCGACCGTTTAATTTTCAAAATATTTTAGCCGACTGTTTAAAAAATATTTTCGGAATTTATTTAACTAAACAGTGTTCCGAGTTGTTATCGCAAAACGTCCATTGGCAAGGTATACACGGCAAGGTACATCCATATGGGTAACATTGAACGGACAAGCCATCGGCCTTCGTGATCGTTTCCGAAAGATATGCTACGGGACAATATTATCCGGGCGTAACATAATATACTGGTAACAGTGGTATCGATGGGTCATATACTTAATATACCTAAATTCCGGGTCCTAACCAAACCCATTATCTGACCGACGACAATGTTTATACCATGCAACTCGACCGCTTTATAGGTTATCACACCGGGTTTAATTACAATATAAGTATAGGATTTTATTATTTAAAGTTAAATAATTTTTTTTTAAAAAAAAAAGAACTTTTTCGCAAAACTTTTCAAACGAAATATGTTTGTACCTACGTGAAAAAAAAAATACGGAAGTAGTGCAGGGCGCGCGACAAAGGGCCCCGGAAATCATAAACTAAAATTAAAAATCTAATTTTTTTTTTTTTTTTTTAGCTTTACGCGACGAATATTTTTCGATTTTTCGCAATCGCTTTTAAAATTACAAATAAATTCTATCAAAATATACGTGCGATTACGGTCATACATCAGTTTTATTTGTCAAAAAATACCTATGTATTATCAACCGCTGCATTATAATAGCTTAATATATACGCAACAGTCGAGTCAGAATTCTTATAATCGATCGCTCGATATTTTACACATATTATATAGTAATATTTTTTTTTTCTTCTGTTGATCGGCTACATCGAGCTCTTTTTATACGGCGTTTATCGTGAGTTCGAATCGACACGTTATTATTTTATCTTCTCGTACTATATGTACGCGTACGCGCCTACACCCCGTATACGCACAATCGTATATCGCGCATAAACTATGTAATAATGACGTATAGGAGTGGCTATACGACATAATATTGTATATATATATATTATTATTATGACACTATTACACGTTTTATCCGTTACGAAGAGATAAATATTGTAAAATTATTTTTCCTGTACAAGACTAGACAACGTTATGTATGTTTTTTTAACATCTATGTATAAAATATAAAACACAGGCCGTTCCGCCTTGTTTAAAATGCTGAAAATGATAAAAATACAAGCGTTCAAACGTGTCTATCAACGAGCAGTCGTCGGTACAAACGTAAATATTATTCACACGCGATGCCATCGTACAATATTTCGAATTGTGCCGACAAAGCAATGACTGATTTGGTTCTTCTTCTGGGGAAGGGGGAGGGCAATATCCCGTCGGTCAAAAATTATACTTTTAACTAACACGACCAGACGTCAGTCAGTCAATGTGACCCCTGACCGCTTAATGTGATAGCACAACTATATGCAGAGGCCGTGATTATAATTTATTAACACTCCGAACTTCTGTACGGATTTCTGAAAGAAATTATTATTTATAGGTGGTTTGATGTCTACGGGATGGGCCATGGCCCCTATAACACCTCCCCCTCCCAGCTAAACGCCGTGCCCGCGACAAAGTACAACGATTATTGTATAGTTAATAAAGATATTCGCGTCAGGATTTTCATTTGTAAATTACATTTTTGCCGGAGAGCCCGCGGTCTCACGCGGCGTTTACAAGTCCGAAAGTTATCGTCGGCCTACACCCCCAACTCCAAAGTGCGAACGGTTCACGAGAAGCACAAAACGTTCCCGTCGCAAAAGTCCCGATTCCTAATGCCGAAACGACAATATTTTATGCGGATACCACGTACGACCCGACGGAGTTGCGAATAATTTTCTGCAATGCGACAATTCCGCCGAGTTTATTTGCCGGCGCTTTCCCGGGAGAACAGATTATTTTCAGCGCGTGTTTTATTCTGATTCATTTCCACCGGGAACGTCGTCGGCCCAATAAATGCACATTTTCGGAGACGGTTTCGAACAACGGGCACTAGTCGCGCGGCTATGACGCTGCGGGCACAATAGCGAAACCGTCGTAAGATATTGCAATTTCCGCGCGGAGAATAAAATATCGGCTCGACACTGACGTCACACGATAATACGAAAAAAACGAAAACGAAAACGAAAAAAAAAAAAACACCCCGCTCGCGTCGTGCACGGCCGCGACGACGGAGATTTCTATCCGGCGCGAAATTAGCATTCTGCTGCAGCCTGTGGCTGCGCCGCCGCCGACGCCGACGACGACGACGACGACGTGTCCGGACCGCAATTGTTGCACATGCCACACCGGCCAACGTAAGCACGGGCGGGGGGAGCGGGGGGAGGGGGAGAATCGCACGCGGCGGACGGGGCGGGCGGCAGGGAGAGTGTGTGCAGCTTCTCTCTTCCCGAAACAATGAAAATTATTGCGATTCCAATAACCCGATCTCCGTCGTCGTCCCCCTACACTCCTCCCCCTCCCCTGGTTCCGCACTCCCAGTCGCCGAGCGTACGCGCATCGCGCCGCGCGGCTTTCGGTCCGTTCCCCTCTCGTTCCCGGTGCACGCGTGTAATACAAATTCCCATGTTAATTGGAGCGGTTTAGCCGCCAACGCCAACGCGGTCGCGCGATTTTTTTTTATTATTTGTTTTTTTTTTTCCTACGTCAACCCGACAACGACGACCGCGACACGTCCTCTATGTTATGTCGTTGTTATTGTTTCGTCGTGTGTATTTAATAGCGGTTCGGTTGTAAAACGCTGTGCGCACCGGCAGTCGCACCCCAGCGATCACTTAATCCCTACCTTTCCCCCCCTCCGTCGCTCGTGCGGTTACCCGATTGTTCCGCGCGCGAATCAATTCGGTGTTTTTCTCCGTCATGCGCTTTAGGCCTATTTTTCATTCCCCCCCTTTTTTTTTCGTCTCCCAATAACGCGCCGCCTCCCTTCAAATCTGTTGAACAATGTTCAAATGAATACACACGTCATTATTATTTAATTATCGGCCGTAGGTTTCCCCTATCACCGTCGTATAAGATTATCAGTCGTCACTTTACATTATATATATATATACACACACACACACACACACACACACACACATTCTTCTTCTTCGGATTTCCGCCTTTTAAGACCATTCCGTCAGACAAAATATTCTCCCCTCCCCCAGTTCTATTCCGCCAATCCTTTCCAATTCGCCTCCGAGAGTCCTCTGTCACTACGTCCTTTTTTACACAATCCTCCCGTCTGAGGCGTGGTCTACCTAGCGGTCTTTTTCCCATCGGATGTTCAGCTTTAATCGATGTGCCATTTTTCCGCCAAGCATGGCCGGCCCACCTTAGTCTTCTATCCTTGATTCCCCTCGTAATACACGGTTTTGAAAAAAAATGTTGGAGTTCTTCATTACGTCGTCTTCTCCCTTCTTCTGTTATAGAATCACGGCACGGGCCAAATATACGCCTCAGGGTTTTTCTCTCGAATGTGCAATTTTTCAGACTTTTCCGAATAATGGGAAACAAATTTGTATTTTTTTTTTTTTGCAAATTTATGGAACACCGGTTTTCGATACAAACCGGTTACAAACGTGTACGAGTTTTTTTATGTAGGTACGGTAGAACAACAAAGTCGCACGCAATTTCTTCTATAATATCGTTTAACACGGTAAACGGCGTATTTTCACGGATTTTTTTTTATTTTTATTTTTATCGATGACCTTTTTCTTTTTCGAGTTTTTCGGGGCCGCGACGTTCGGCGGATTCGGAAACCCGGACGCCGCCGCCGGTGACCGCTGCGCTATCGGAGGACGCTATACCCGCATAATGTGCCGTATCAGTCCAACTAACGGGCGATATAGCAAAATCTCTTTACGCAGTCTGCGTGGAACTCGCTTAATTTTGGTTCCGGAGTAATAGCACTTGAAATCAAAAGAAGACTATGTTCCGGGGGGGGGGCGGGGAGGGGGGCGAGACGACGCGTTTTTCCTGTCGTCCGTCGTTTTTCCCTAAAACTCAGAAAAAAAAAAAATAATAACTTTTTGCAAAAAAAAACCACCGTCTCGCCCCACCGGAATCTTGTTCTCCGTAAATGTTATGGCGGGCGCTTTTACTGTAAAACCAAAATCGAGCGGGTTATAGACGCGGACCGCGGATTTTGCCGCATCGCCCGTTAGCAAGGACCGTGACGGCACGATACGCGGACAATATTATCCGTCCTCTTTTTAAATACCGCCGTGGTCGACGGTACCGCTCTGTATACGCCGCGTAGCGTGCGGGCACGCCGTCGGGTGCGAACGCGGCCTCGGCAATTTTCGGGCGGACGGACGGACGGGCAGCTGCTGCCGTTTCGTCGGGACCGCGCCGAGCCGCGCGTGCAGCGCACGCACGCACGCGCGCGGCCATGTTGGCCAGCCATAATGAAATAGGAGGTCCGAGTGTCGGCTGCAGCGGCAGCGGCAGCAGCAGACGTTGACACGCAGACTTTTAACTCTCCCGGCGCGCGCGCGCACACGCAAACAACGCGCGCGTAACGTTATTAATTTCACGCTGGCGAACCGCCGTGAACGCGTCTTTTTTCGGGAGAGTGGTAAAAAACTAAAGTCGAGACGAAGACGGATAGAGTAAAAAAAAAAAAAAAAACAAAAACGTTTTTCGTACGAACGTTCCGAAATTCCGGCGCACACGTGCCGGTCATCGCGAGCACGTCGTAAAATATAACAACGATAATAATAATAATAACGATACCTACCTGTACATTATAATATTATAATAAATGCGTAACGACGCGCGTATACTTGGGCGGGTTTATCGATTTTTAAACGACGTTTTCGCGTGCGCGCGCGGGGGAGACGTATTATTACGGTTATTTATAACGTTACAAACGGGAAACGACGATACACGACGATCGCCGCGCGTTCCGCGGTAATAATTTTTTTTTTTTTTTTTTTTATTGACAAACGATTATTATTATTATTATCGCCTAATGTACGCGGCGCGCGGTCCCCGCGGGCGTTTGTCATTCGGTCCGGCGAAACCGTCGAAACGTTCGCGCCCGCGGACCGGTCGCCGCGGCCCGTGTCCCCCGGGAACCGGACGCGACGAAACGCGGCGATAACAACGACTGTGTCGAGGCGTATTTGGAAAATATCGTTTCGGGAATTTCGAGACCGGGCCGGTGGTGACCGTGCGCCGAGGGTTTTTTGTTTTTTTTTTTTTTTTACGACGTCTCCGTGTAAACGACTTTTTAACCGCCGCGTTAGTCGCGAGGACCGACGGTACGCGCGTACGTTTTCGTGGCGTTTTCGGCGCGGTGCGCGTTGTGCAGGCGGGGTTTTATTATTTTTTTTATTTATTTTTTTTTTTTTTTCAAACCTTACGCGCAGTGTTCTAAATAAAAACATCGCGGAACATGATTCGCTCGCGGGTGCAGCCGCCTTGTTGTGCAAGTGGGAAGTTGGGTACGTAGCACACAGACGGGAACGGTGAACCATTGCTAACGTAAAAACGACTCTTAGCGGAGCTCGGTTGACGGTGTTGCATTGTCAACAATATATATATATATATATATGTATATCATGTCATGGTAAAATGATTACAACAATGTGATGCGTTTCCATGACAACAACGATCGTTTAAAAAAAAAAAAGAAGAGTACATTAATAAAAACTTAAATAATAACAAATTAACAAAAAAATAAATAAAAACGGTTGCCAGTGATCAACCTTACATTTAATCTTTCGATTTTTTTCAACCTGAAGAACCAGGTTATCGTCAGTATCTCGAATATCAATGAGAATTTCAAAAAATTCACCTCTACATTGTACCAGCCGGAGAACATATCATTTAAGAAAAGACGCTATACTTGATAATCCGAGTAAGCCGTCCGGTAGGAAAAGTGTTAACTCAAAAAAATAATAAACATTTTTGTAAAACCAATGCGTTGTTCGTTAAAAACTCAGAATCTAAAAATGAACGGGAAAAACTGGCGATAAACAACGTAATTCGTATCGATTTCCGCGTCATCTATTTCCGTTTCCACTATTTTTGTTTTTATTTGTTCGAGTAACTGTTGTCGCGCGTACTCGGCGATCTGGCCAACGACGCGTTTACAAATCGTCTTGTCACTATTGAACGGCCGAAAACCGTATGGGGCCCGTCGCGCCCCGAAAAAAAAAAGGCGCGAAATACTCACGAAACACATCGTCGGTGGAGAACGCGGACGACTTTGGAGGCGCCCTCGCCGTCGGCCCACCACCGCCGCACGCAGCGCACACGCCCGAGATAATCGCGGGCGCGTAAATTGGGCGGGAAACGCGAATTTTCCGTCCGACTGCTGCGCCGTCTGTTCGACTGCCGCACGCCCGTAACGATCAATAATTGACCACCGATCGCGTTTCGCTGGTCATTTTTTTTTTTTTTTCGTCGGCGGTTCCGATCGCCACGCTGTCCTCGCGTCGGATTTCCACGCGCCCGCGGTCCGAGCAAAGACGCGACGACGCGCGGACGAAAAGGCGTCCAACGCCCGGACGATCGGCGCAGGCACCGAACGAGAGGATTTCCAAACGTGTTCGTCGTGAATAGTTATTGTTAAGCGAAACACCGTGCGACTGTGCGGCGCACCCGTCTCGTTGAAAATACCATTTCGGATAAACGAGAGTTCGCCATGCCTACGGCATTATCCGGTTCGGTCTGCTATTCGAAAGACCTACGGGCGGTTGTATTATTCATAGCCCGACGTCGAAATCGCGGAAAATCGTCCCAAATTTTGAGGAAGCTACGGTCGATTTCCGAGGGGGTACGTTGCGCCGACGAATTTTCGTTATTTCCAACGGTTTACCCGGACGGCGTTAATAATAATCGCTATTTTGTGTCGCCCGCGGAATGAACGAGAAAAGTCGTTTTGTATTGTAACATTTCTTGGTATTTCGACGGGGGTAAAACCGAGAACGGTCCGACGTAAACCTAGTTTAAAAATATTCGCAGGTATGCGCGCATGGAATTGTTAGTAAGCTCAAAAACGTGATTTTCTCGAAATTGAAAAAAAAAAAAATCATCTTTTCTCGGTTTTTTCAACCGGACCACTTATTCTAGTTAACGCGCACAGTCGTCACGAAACACGTCGTACCGCGATGCACGAAACTGTTTGAAAACGTCGCGTGCCGTGTTATATTTGAACGGGCGTAAAAATCGTTGGAACCGAAAGCGTCCGCGGCGTAATGACAACAATAAAATCTCGGCCGCCGGGCCGGCGCGGCGACAAAATAGTTTCGGTTTTTAAGCCTGACGGCCCGGCCGGTATCGTCGGCCGTCAGATGGCGTTGCGCGCGTCGGAGCCGCGACGTCCGGGTAGATGCCGCGCGGTGTCGGCCGAACGCGGTAATGATAATATCAATATTGTTGTTGGTTTCGCGGTCGCCGCCGTAAAACCGATAACGATATTTTTTTATCGCCCGTTATTATTGTTACGGGGCGACAAAATAATAATATTATACGTGCACACACACACACACACGCACGCGTACGCACGCACACACCCGTTCGAGACGCGCGAGCCAAACGGCCGGTCGTGTGCGCGTTGGCCTCATTTAAATAACGATAAAAACTGAAGAGCCGCCGCCGCCGCCTCCGACAATAATATTTACGACCTGTAGATACGCCGGACACGCAGAACACGATTGCGGCGGCGGCGGCGGCGGCGTTTGCTTCGATTTACTGCCGCCACTGCCGATTTACAGTGTTCGACAGGATTTTTATTGCTTTTAAATGGGTCGGTCCAATCCAATGTATAATATACGTATGTATACACACACACACACACACACACACACACGAGTGTATACGATGTATAATAGTGTATATAGGTAGAGTATACACATACCAGGCGTGTTTTATATCGTCGGTTGTTTTTTCAATACGTGAAACGTCCCTCGCCCCCTCCTCCTCCTCCCCCCCCGATCGCGGTCGTCCTATAACGTCGTACAACTACCCGCTAAAGTACTATTATTGCGTTTTTAATGTTCACGGTACACCAGCGATTTTTTCGCATATTATATACCCACGAAAATCATTATTCGGCAGAATTTTTTTTTTGATTTTTTATGTTCGCTTACGGTTTCGTTTTCCGTCGAATTTATCATCGTGCTATACTTTATTGCGATTCGGACGAATCACACTACACGCGAGTTTTTCGATATCCGTGCTGGAAATCTATAGAGTTGTGTGCATACAGGCACAACTGTAGACCCGCGCCGGCCTCGGGGGCGGTAAAACTATAGACACGGCTCCGCATATACGGTACTCACAGTAAGCGACTACACATTCGATTTTACAGTTTTTTCGCGTAAAAACGTAAACCGTAAACCGTTCGCCTTTGTTTTTTATACGCACGTGCGTTGTGCGTAGGCAGTATTCGTATTTCGGTCTGCTTATTAATTACGAAACGCGCGGACGTAATATTTAGTCCGTGCTACAAAACGGCCAATCGGGTATTTTCCGGGGCGCCGAAGACCGTCCAGCGCGTCCGCTAGTCGCGCCCATGGTTGTGTTTCGTCCCGTTCGGATTAATCCGCCATCGGGGGCGTTGTTACTTATGACGCTGCATAACGGTAGGAGCACCGCGGAAAATCGACACTTGTCCCGGGCCGAACGGTCCGTAATTCTATTACGACAGAATACTCCGGTACTGGAGTGATAACGGTTGTAAAACATTAGAATATATTTCAATAAGGAATGCATACCGGGCTCGTACTGCCCCGATGGCCGTACCGCCGTGGTCGGCCTTTAAAGGACGCGCGTGGGAATAATTTAATTTACGTCCGTGTACAACGATAAACGGTTCCGAACGGACCGTTATTAATATCGTGTTTTTCGCATGTCGCCAAGGTGATACGGAAACCAACGAAAATAACGTCTGCCGGATTTATCCGTTCGTTGTTGGCGTTTTCCGGCCGGCTGCACAGTTGCAGCAAGTGTCGCTGAAGTGTTACACCGACCCGCGTGCGTTTTCATTACCACGGTTCATCCAGCTGGCGCACGAGCTTCGTGCGACGGGTTTTCGCCGGTGACGGGGAAGTTCTTTCAAAAAAAGGATCTATTCCGAGTTCATGTCCCGGACATTAAATATAACCTAGTTCGAATTCTGGTTCAAAGTTTTGTAAAACGGACCGGTTCAAGTTCATTAATAAACGGCTTGGCCCGTTTTCCGTTGATACGTTATCAGTTTTAAATTTATCGCGATAATTGTGTTAATACGGTGTCTTTGAACAGTATTCATATCATATTCTAAGATGTTGTCATTTTGTTATCGATTTGTAAAACGGTTGACCACCGTAGAGCAATGTATTTTAATGTATCGTTAACTCGACCAACGGCTATAGATACTAGACAGAATAAACGAATGATCACGCAATTGTTGATCAAATAATTTTCTTTATACGCAATGCATTTTCTTTGGTAATAAAAATTCGGAAACGGAGAACCAGATATGCAACTTCAAGGCAAGGCCTTTGGCAGAGAAGGAGAACAAAAAGTCTTCGCGAGAAATTTAAAGTTTTTTCTCCGGTGTATTTTATATATAAATTGAACAATATAAATATACCTATGAATGGTAATTTGTCAATAAACGGTCCAAAACCGTTCGAATTCATAACAAATAATAACTTATAGTTCACGTTCACTTGAGCGTGAAAATTTCTCGAAAATTGAACTCGTTCACGTCCTGCAGTTTACAAAATATGAACGCGTTCTTTTCCTCCTGCACCGATTAGCATAGACAGATGTTAGCACTATATTCACTGTATTCCAAAAACGATTGGCCAACTAATCTCCAGTCATGCATTCTAGATTACATTTCGTATAACATTATAATCAATAAAATTTCGCATAAAATAAAAAAAAAATCGCCGTTATCAATAATTACGAGTGTTGCGAGGGGGTTTTTGTTGGGAGGCCAAAGTTAGTAGTTTGGCCGAACCTAAAAATTTATCCGGGACATCTTGTTTTTGTTATTTTGTCGGAACCATTTCATCGTTATATTGTTAAAATGTTTTAATTATATTAAATAAATTACAAATTCACGCTACAATACTAATAGATTATAAAAATATCCATTACCATTAATTATAAAAATGTGCATAAATTAATAAAATATATAATTTAATATATTAATAGATAGCGCTCGGGCCTGTAGGAATAATTATTAATGTCTTTGATTTTCAATCTCCGTGTATGCATTTACAATCTATTACGATAAAATTTATTTTTAAAATGACACAGTACAAATGCTTTCATGGAGAAATATCAATAGCTATACGCGTGTACAACTAAAAAAAACAAATTACCTCCACGGTACGCCCCTGAATACGATATATTGTCTATTGGACACTATATCAACAAAATCCTATTCAGAAATAAGTAACATCAAATAGTTTAACCTAAAGACCTGCCGTGTTGTTCTTGAATGGTTTTCGACCGATTTCAATTTGATAAATGACCTTTCGTTGCCGGTAACGGTTACAAACGCTGTACACGACAAGCGGCATAATAGATTGGCCAATGGCTAAGTAGTTTTCAAATTATCAAATTAGACTAATATTATGAAATCCGAGTTATTGTCCGTATATTTATATATGTAAAATAAAACGTCCTGACTGACTGACAAACCGACTGGTCCATCATCGCCTAGCCCAAATCACCGGACGGATCGGGCTGAAATTTGGCACAAATAGCCATTATGGCGTAGGCGTCCGCTAGTAAATGATTTTTGAAAATTCAATCTCTAAGGAGGTAAATGGGGTTTTTTTTTTTTAGGTATGTTTGATAGGAATATCTCATTTCTTACTTATTTATTTTTGTTTATTCAAGGGTTATCTTGGCGTCGCGAATGATAATTTGGTTGCCACGGAAAAGAAAACTATTGTAATTTCTATTACTGTTATTTATTATACTATTAAAATTTTACAATAAAACACATTTAGTGCGCCACTTTCCACCTATTTGTTTTCATTCAATTCTGAAACGGCCGAAACTAAAAATGAACACGGGTAAAATATTAACGGTAAAAACTGGCACGTGCGACGCCGGGCGCGGGACAGCTAGTAAAATATAAGTAAAGACGGTACAACCAGACAAGTACTATTGTGTTTATATGTGTGTCGAATTAACATATTACGGATAACAATATAACGATTATGTCCGCGGATTAAGATATATCTTGACAAAAAAAAAATGTTCAGTGCATATTATAGGGTTTTTAAGCGTATGAGCGCTTGCATATTTAGCGTTTTTTTTTAGAGCTACAAGTCCTCAGGCCCTATTAATAACGATACGATTTATCGAACGCACGGTCGCAGCAGCAATAGTAATATAATGATATGCAACACGATGCCGGTATAGGAGGTAATCTAATCGTTAAATAATTCACGGCGGTGAGGCCATTAAAACCACTATACTACAACATTGTAATGTTGAACCGATCGGAAATACGGGTCAACCGAGTTTATTAGGAGATATACCTACCTACAAAACGGTATTACGCTCTTTCGAAACGTTTCGAACCTACGGTGGCATAACGCGGCGTTACAGTAGGTTTTTTTTAATTTTTTTTTTTTTTTATACGAATTATTAAAAGATAATAATAATAATATGCCCGGTGATTGTACAGGCGTGTTATCGACGCTTTTTTTTTTTTCAGAAAAGATAAACATTCAATACGCGCGATAATCCACGAGAAAACCGAAATAACTACTCGTGTAATTAAAATTAATTAATTTGGTTTTTGTTCTTTGTTTCTTTTTTTTTTTTTAATTACAAAACAATGGTTACAATCTACACGCAATTATTCCTGTACGACGTAATAAATGTGCTATAGGCAAACGCGAATAGAGACAAAGAGGGAATTGAGATTATTTCGAATTACAATAATGTAAGCAAAGATTAACCATCGCCAACGAAATTACGATTCCGAACGGAATTTGATCGAGAGTGTCAACAATGTATGCGTCATATTATGGTAAAACAATTGCATACGCATTGTATATTTGTTTAATATCGTATACCCACTCATAAGCGAAACTAGACAATTTTACTAGAACAGGCCGAATGATAATTATTAGAAAAAACTGTAGATATTTCGTAGATGCAGAAATTAAGCTTTTAATTTTAAATTCTTTTGAGTCGGTACATGTTATCCAGTCAGTATTAGCTCGGGACACGGCCAGACTGGCCTGACGTATAGTTTCGCCTGTGTTCCTACCTATTTACCTCCGTTTTTTCCAATTTATTGGGAAAATCAAAAAAATGACCTCCCATAAGTACCTCCTAAGTCAGATTTCCTTCTAAAAAAAAAAAGTTTTATCATTGTAAAACCATAAGCCTCTTCGTTTCACTCAGAATCTAAAACCATTCGAAATTTGTTTACGACTGTATATGTTTCTAGTAAAAAAATCAAGACGCAATGTGTTTTTCTTGTATGCGATTAAAAAGAAGCCAAAAAAAAAAAAAAAAAAAACACATTATTCAGTTTGAATACCTTTTTTTATTTTTTATTTTTTCATAAACTCAAAGGAATGGGACCGCAGCATTATTATTTCGTTCTCGGTGCCAACATCGTTTTGTATACCGACGCGCGATAAAATAGTTGGATGTTCACGTTTTACAGATTAAAAGTTTTCAGGGCGGCCACGTAACAGATTAATTAATATCACGTTTGGGTAATTTTTTATTATAGTCTTTAGCGAGTTTCAACGTTTGACGTTTCGGTAAGTGGCGGCAGTGTTATGATATATTACGAGCAGGACGATGCAGCAGTGTGCGCGTTTCGTTAAACTCCCGCGGACAGCCAACCGGCAACCGTCCGGTCTTGGCAACGTCTCGGAAGAGCATAGCGCTAAAGGCGGTCGTCCGACGTTCAAAGGTTTGGCGGGTCCCCGTCGCGTGTGTTTCGGATACCCGCGGACCGACGCCGTACTACGCGATTAAACGGACTCGCATATTTATTCGTATGCATTTTCGTTTGTCCGGCCGAGTTTAGAATTCGCGGTCTCGTACACAACGGCGCGGCGGCGGCGAAAAAAACACCCGCCGCGCACGGCCAGTGTTTCGACGGTTCGGCCTGCCGACGTTACCGATCGTCGTTCACGTTCAGAGACGCCCGCGCAATGTCGTACGGCTACGCGGTGCGGGGCCAAGATCTCCGTACGTACCGGCGCGGTGCCCCGCCGTTGGCGGCGATTTTTAAACGCGAATCTAAAACGCCCGTCGGATCCCCGTTGCGCGTGTCCGCGTACGTGTTATATATATACACGGTAAAACGTCGTGAAATCGGTTAAAACGTCGTTATATATGTGTGTGCGTAAATCCTTTTTTTTTTTTTCTGTACGAAAACCCATTGCGCACTGTTAGTGTTAACCGTTACGGTGTATTTGCCTGTTCGTCAAACCCAAAGCGTGTAAGAACGTTACAGTCTATAATATGTGCGCGTCGGTGGTTTTTTTTTATTTTTTTTTTTTTTTTGGATGTTTAATTTTCAGCTTTTAATTTTTAATTCCCGTCTGTATCCTACCCTCCCAACTTCCCGCCAACAACAGGGACTGCAGCCACGTGCAAAGTATGTCTGTGCTTTTTTATCGTTATATTAACGCAGTCAACCAGATACGTGCGGGACCAGATACGCGTTGCTACGTTCCGGCTCGTTTTGTTTTTTTTTTTAACTCGGTCGATCGAACCGCTATAGATACGCTCGTATCTCTAAACCCGTGATCTCATTTATTATCTTTCCCGCGACTTTTTGACGTTCCTATGGCATCAACGAAAATAAAACCGACGTTTGTTGTCGGTTTTTACAAACCGCGGAGAATTCGGACATTGTTTTTCAAATCGTAGTTACGTATTAAAAAAAAAAAAAAAAAATCGCATTTTAGTAAAACTGTAATAGTTGTAACTCGCTGCATTAAGAATCTAAAAATTAATGTATCGCTACTTAACGATAATAGGGGGAAAGTATCTTGTTAAAATAAAAAAGCTACGAACAATAAAAACTATAAAGCTTATATAATGATTCGTAGAGTCAATTATTTATTCAAAGTGTATCATGTTTTTCTCTTGTTGCGTTTATTGCGGAATGCAAGAAAAAAGAATCTGCGAACGAATATACGTGTTTTTTTTTTTAAGTGGTTACCTCAGTTACCTGTTATATTATTATATTAAGACACGTTGTTTTTTTTTCTAAAGAGTGTATCGGTACAATGGAAAAAAAACCGGACAAAGCATACCGGATTCCGTAAAGACGTAAAAGTTGACTAGTTTGAAATCTGATGTTTTGAAAAAAAAAACGTGTTTTGTAAAAAAAAAAAAAAATCGCTGGTGATATCAATGTACTGTTCTTAGTACGAGTACGTACCGTGAAGTCCTACAGTATACGCAGCTCTCGCAGTTTAAGGGTTGGTCCGTCAGAGGGGGCTGATGTCGTGACTATTGCAAGCAAAAAATAAAGGGCTGCGGACCGCGGTTGCGACCAAGACGACCTCTGTCGACAGGGTAGCGCGACGGTGACTGAAGTTGAACATAGTGTCCGATAGGTGTCGCGGGAGCAATCCCTTCGAGTTGTGGTTTACTAACCGAACTGTCTGGCTACAGTATATTAAACTCCAGGGATGTCCGATTGCCTATATAGAGTGTTGTATTAAGAGTTTCGTGATATTCAGAACTATTCAAACGCTTATAAACGCTTATCCGGATTTTTTTATATTTTAATTTTACTTTTTCGATGGTTTTTTTTTTTTTAATTACCACAAAAACAATTCATGAGTGTGTATACGATTTACGAGCGTTTATACGAAGATGAAAAATTATATCCACATATGACAACAAAACATAAAAAAAAACTTTTCTAGGATAATGGGAACGGGTGCGTTCCTATATCGTAACGAAAAAACGATTCTGAGCAGTGTTCGGTTGATAAAGTTGTCTATAGAAAAAAAAGACCGTATTATTTTACTAACACATTTCGTACATTTCCCGTTTTCCCTCAGTTTTTTTTCCTAGTTTTTCCCATTTACTGAGAAAACTCCTGGGAAAATAAAAAAAATTACCTACCCAGTCAGATTTCTTTTTAGAAAAAATACTATCATTGTAATTCGGAGCAAAATTGTTGGAGAAAAAGTTGTTTACAGAAAAATAAATAAATAAATAAATATTATTGGAAAAACATAAGTTTCTTCGCTCCATTTAGAATCTAAAAACCTCGGAACATTTTAAACGTAGTTATATGTAACTTAATAAACGCCGGAAAATTACGAAAATTATCCACAGATGGAAAAAATAAACCACACGTCATAATAAGCATTTTTCGCTTTGTTCAGAATCGACTGCAGAATCTATAAACAGATTTCTAATCAAAGAATGTCTGTGTAATGATTTAGCTAGTAGGTATTATAGGATCGGATGCGAGAATTATAAAAACGTCGCGTCGTCTTTGTGACGTGTATAATATTAATTCGATTCACGTACCTACGTAATACGGAACGGACATATGAGATAACAATAAAAATTATAGTCCACTTTGTGGAACGAAAAACACAAAAGAAAAAAGTCATATTTTCTTCGATTTAACGTTACATATACAGCAAAAGTGTGTGTCTCAGTATTTGTATAGTTTTACGAGATGATCGAAATAACATTTTAGAACCAAAGCACTCATCTCAACTCCGTTGTCGTATTATATGTTATTGGCTGCGAGATACGTAAAGTTTCGATGCGAGTGGCGTGTGATCACTTTCGGGATTCGCAGCGCAGAGGGGGTAAAGGGTTGCACCCTCCTCTATAGGCGCGACTAAAAATTTAATTTTCAGACAATAATAATTTGTACAATAACTATTGTTCATTGATGAATGTTTGTAATTTAACAATATTCCTGTGTTATGAGAACGGTCACGCTGATTTTCTCTCCAAACTATCAATAATTTCACATTGATCCCGCATTGATTACGATCGATTGTCGTCAACTTAAGACGACCAAGTGGGCTAACGCCACCCAAGCCCCACCACCTATAGTTACGTCAATAATCCCTCCGTTGGCTCAAAAATACAACAGATGTAAACAGTGTTTGTTTATATAGTAATTTTATCTGCGAACTATGCATTAACCCTGCAAGTTTCAAGAAAAGAAAACGCTAATTGAATCGAAATCGTCTGTTTTGGATCTTGTCGCAGGGGCAGACTGGGACTAAACAAGTCGCCGGGATCGGGATCCGGACCGTCCACATCTGTATGCTGTTAGTATTGAAAACACCTATTTACATTCTCCAGATTTTTGAAAATTGTAATATCGACCATACAAAATATTATTATAATGTGAAAACATTTTTCCTGTACATTTCCTGTAGCGTTTTATTTAATATCGGTCGCATAGTCGGGAAGTTTCCCGTTCGGCCGGTCCGCCCAAGGCTGTTGGCAATTGTTGTGGCAAGGTTGTGACGCACAACAGAATGGGAGTCTACGATCGAGGTTGTTGTAACTGACCATTAACAATCGCCTCGCTTAGAGAACTTCGCCGTTACGCGAGCCAAACGGGGAGAGGGAGGGGAGGGGAGGGGGGAAATATCAATTCTAGAACAAAACGTTTTCGGAAACGTTATTCGTTTCGTTCGCAATTTCCGATAATGATCTCGGCGACCAAACTCGTTCCCGAATACACACGAGTATTGTCCGGTCGAAACGACGACGGTTTTTTTTTCTCGTTGTCGTACCTCGCACACGTCGTTTTCGCGGAAATCCGTCGTCTGTAGGACTAGCCGGCGGCTTTTAACGTGCGTACAACGGGGAAAACGATTTTTTTTTTTTTCAAAGCGCGCGTGTGCGTCGAATCGAAGATTTGTGTTTGTTATTTTTTTTTTTTTTAGATTTTTTTTATCGCGTCGCGCGCGTGATCATACAATTATATCGCGCGGTACTTGCGCGAGCGCGCGCGCGGCCCGACTTCTGCGAAATTCGCGACAATACATTACGATGTTGCGCGCGCGCGCGTTCCGGTCGACGCGGGGGAAACGGCGCGCGGAAAAAAAAATAAAAAAAAAAAAATAAGTATCCGACGACGCGCGAAATCGCGTATTATCGTTGTCGTCGTTACGCGAACGCTTACAAATTCACCGTCCGTCCGTCCGTCTCGTTTCGTGCGCCGACGACGACCGCGCGACAATAATAAATAGGTATGAAAACGCGCGCGCACCTCGCCGCACCGTCGTAGTCGCGACGCGCGCGCCGCACCGGTGCGGGTCATTACGGTATGCCGCGCACGACCCGTAATTGCTTCGCGAGGTACCGGCACACGGCGCTAACGGCGCCGTGTGCCGGTGCCGTGCACTGCGGTCCGGCTCGCCGCGTACGCGTCGCGGATACTCGACGACGGCGGCGGGCCGGCGACACGACCAGAAAGACGGCGGCGGCGTGACGGCGTGACGTGACGTCGTCGTCGGCCGAGACCGCGGGAAAACTCGGCTCGGTGTTTTTTCTCTTTCTGAACGCCGTCGCCGGACGCGGTTTTTTTTTTTTTTCGTAGTTTTCGTTTTTTTTTTCTTCTGCCCAGAGCGCGTAATATACAATAATAACAGGTATACCTCCGCAGCGACGCATTCGTGCTGTTATTACACGTATTATTATTATTATTATTATTATTATTATAAGGTACGGGCGAGATTTATAGATCGCGCGTCGTCCGGCGCGAATATATATCAATTTTTTTTTTTTTATTCGCTCCACGTCGAACGCGTGAGATCAACCGCCGGCGCGGCAACCATCACGGTCGAGATCGCCATATCGTTACTGCATCAAACGTTTACATTATTATACGCAAATTTTTCAATTATTTATGTAGGTACGCGTTGCGGCGCCTATAGCCGTTGTTTCGTTGTCTTTGTTATAGCCGTGCACCGTGTTTACACAACAAGTGTGTTGCAACCGGCCGGATCGAAAACGCTACGAGAAAGTGCCGCAGAGTTTTCGGCCGCGGCGCGATTCCCGACGGAAAAGTGGTTCGCGGGGGACAGTCGCGGTCCCGGCGCACGGGCGGGGCGAACAGCTGCCCGCGCCAAACGTTTCGGAGTTATTGGTTAAAGGGTTCAATGTCGTATACGGTTTTGAAAATGTTTCAATTTTTCTTCTTTGTTTTTCTCGCGTATATTCTCTTTTTTCCCCGCCTTGGAAGTCGATACGATATGCGTTGGAATCCGTATTTGAATCGCGCCGTGCGCAAGCGACACGGACGCTTGTTTGGCAGTGCGGCGCGCGCAGAACACACTCGAAGACGCCACGCGCGTACTGCCACGTATTGTTACGATAACGCGCCGTTGTTGTTTTCGTCGACGAGTGCGAGTACGCGACCGTAAACACGACGCGAACTGGTGTCGCGTTATTCAATTGTTCGACATCGACTTGTACACTGTTTAGTAGGTGGGTAGGGTGTCAATAGGCACCTACTGATATTTGTGTAAGCGTTAACCGTCGAGGGGAACATTCGCCGGTTGAGGATTTAGATTGACTCCGTGCGGCTTACTCGTAAATCTATTCGTGCCCGTCGGGTGCAGTTCTCGACAAGCTCTAAAGAGAGAGTGGGGGTGCGGCGAAAAAATTTTGCCCATAATGCATATTGCATAATGTCCCAATTTTTTTTCTCTCTCATTTGTAAGGGACACGCGAACCGACGCGTTAAACACTGCCCCGCAGAGCGGCGGTTCGCCGGTGGTCAGCACTCCCCGCAACCGCCAATGGCGCCCTTACGAAATTCGAGTCCTAGAACCGCCACCCGGTTTACGGACAACGAAAAAAAATAAACCGTTACCTATTATATAAATATTGTTAAAAGCAATGTTTTGAAAAAAAAAAAAATAAAATCGAATATAAAATACTAGTTATAAATAAAAGGTAGATATTTTATAATGTATACGACAATGGGAGGGAATATTTCACTTGCACGCGGTAACGCGGCTTGGAGATGAATGCGCGTTAGCTGCGGTCGACAGACTATATAATTAATATTAAAGCTTAAATTTTCGCAATAAATTATCTATACACACACACATATATATATATATAAACCGCCGAATTTCAGTATTAACCCCCGTATGTTCCGGCGACGAGGCCGCAGTACCACGCGCTTACTGTGCGTATAACCCGACCTGCATTGTGGCGTTGTGCACAAAGGGCGCGACGGTCATGATACCGCGGTTGATACCGGATCGGTTCGCGTTTGGAATTGCGGTGCCCTACGACGACGACGACGGCCAGCCGAATCGGTTACCGTTCATATTATACATTTATACACAACACGCCCGGCAACCCGCGGCGTGACCGTAACGCTGAACGGGGGGACCGCCAAGCGCGGTTTAAATATCCGAAGAAAGTCCGTTTTTCGAAACAGTTATCGCGTCGACGACTTCGGTTTTTTTTTCGGTTTCATTCGTTTTTTATCCGAACGCAGATGGCCCGTCGGGCTTTAATTCGAACGTTTAAAACGATTCAAAATCTAGTTTAGCTATTAATATTTATTACCCGTATTCAAGAGGTGACCGGTAGGTAATGACTTCGTTTTACGCGCATTGCCGTTCTAACGATGCGGCCTGTTTTACTTCTGCAGAGCTGGCAGTCCCGTGAAGTGTTTTCACCTTGACCAACCGATTTGATTTCCCGCGACCGCCCACCCTCCGCTACCAAAATAACCCCGAAATCCACAAACCGGAGATGAAAACCGAGTTTCCTTGGCGGGGTCTTAACGAAGAAACGTATCAGATTTCCGCAGTCTATAATTCTTCTAATGTCTTTTTTTTTTGTAAAAACATAATCATTTTTGTTATATTTCCGAGCATCTAAGTACCCACGACCCATTTACACGTTTTTTCGTGAATCGTATGTGATCAATCAAATATTGGCTGTCCGCGCCGCTACAGGACATTCGTAAATACAACCGATTCGACCGGCAGTGTAGCGAATAATATCGTAAATTTACGCGGGAACCGATTCGGGTACCGGATATATGTTATTATCGTAGAGGACTTTTGATCGGTATATCTATAGGTCTATGAAAAAAAAAAAAAAAAACGGCGCGTTCTAATATAATATTCTCGTGTTACAATATGCATAGTAAATATATACAGAAGATAACAGACGATAATTTGTACGATTTCACCTTTAGACCTTCGGTGTAAATGTTTACTTCACCCGTCCCTCACCCTCCTCCACCATACAACGCGTACGACACGCACCGCGCATATATTATTATTATTCGGTAGGATTTCGGTCGATCGCAATCGGATTTTTATCTACACATAATATTATGATTATTTCGTCGTTGTTATATTATTATAATACAGGTACCTCGAAAGCCCGAACACGAAATCGCCCCGACAATACTAATAATTGTATACAGAATAGGTAGGTACGTATAGTATTTTGTATTGTTATTTTTTTTTTTTTTTTTTTTTTAATATACCTAAATATTATATTATTGTTATACGGCACACGATGCACTATACCGAAGGTTAGTGCAGTGGGCGAGCATGACATAAACGCTATTGTTTTATAAATACGGTTGCACCGGTGCACCGCCGCCGCCGCCGCGAGTGTGTATATTATTATAATATAATATAATCACGAACATTACAATTTTTTTTTTTTTTTTTTTTATTATGTTTCCAAGATTGTTCTCGTTGATTATAGATTTAACGTCCCGCGGTGTAATTTCGCGGGCAAATAGAAATTAGATAGTTTACGGCGGTGCATCATATACGGTGGTATTAAGTTAATACTATTAACACGACTATTAATAATACAAATCGATCAAGTCTTTTTATCAATCACGCAGAGTGAAAGTCGTTTCATTTTAATATCTATACGCGCAACTGCATTATAGTTTTATAATATGATTCCATCGTGCAGGGTGTACCGAAACATTTCTGTAGAATTGGATTGCCAATCGAATGGTTCAGTGGGGCCCGAAAACCGCTCAAGCCAAAGTATAAAGTATAAAGTCGCCTACGATTCAAAAACGATTTTCAAACAACGAAACCCGATAAACTTCTTCAACCTTCGTCTTCATCTCAACTATTCGTTCTAAACTCCCATTTGACCCGATCACCCGTCTCGCACTCAATGGCCGCCCTCATCGTATTATCATTTTCAGTCGCATCCAACCCCCTCTTTTCGGTTTTCTTCTTCACCTCTTTCCGCCCACGTTAATTTTTATTGCGATTTTTACTATTTCAGATTCTCCTCTCCCCGCGACACGCCCAAACCATCTCGGTCTATTTTTTCTCGTTTCGTCTTTTGTTGAAGCTACGCCTAAGCTACCTCTGGTCCTCATTCCTTATCCTAGCTTCTCTCGTGACTCCACTCATCAACCTATAAGCATTCTCATCTCCGCTACAAACATTTTACGTTATATTTTTCTGTCTACCGCACAAAATCCCGAACCATACAACCTATGGTCGGTCTCACGACAGTCTAGTAAAACTTACACCAATTAGTCTCATTGGAATTCACTGGTCTTGCGCGATGAAACCCGATAATAACATTATTATCGAAACTTCGTCTCGGTCGTAATCACTGCATTAGCGTTGTCCGATAAGAACGCGGGGTAAACGTACGCGCGTACGCATAACGCAATCGCGTGGTCAAACGGCCTTAAGCAACGACAGACAGAAAATCATGTCGTTTGTACCGTTTTTTTTTTCCTTTTCGCTTGCGACCCGAATTTCGACAACGATTCGAATTTCGGCGTTTTCGAACGGAAACACTTAAACGTCGATAAAGTAAATAATCCTGTTGGCGACATCGCGCCGCCGCCGATGTTGATATAAAGCGAAAAAAAAAATGACGTACGCCCAACCATCGGCGTCTAAAAGTCGAGTTTTTTTTACAATGCACGCGAGCGAGGACGCGACGGCAGACGGTTTTCTTGCCCGCCCATTGTAGTAGTGAAAACGCCGAGCCGAAATCGCATTCTTCGGGCGGCTTAAACAATATGTAGACACTCGCGGTTGTGCACGCATTGTCGAAACCGACTATAAAGATAACAATAAGTCTACAATCGCGGATATCGACACGATGTTATTGCGTACAGTAACGGCCGACCGATAGACCTACCTACACGCACTGTTGTATCGGCTATCGATCGATATAATAATAATAATAATATATAGCTCAAGGACGTTTTGTACATAATTTTTTATTATAGTTTCACGAGCCGCGGGACGCGCGTTTGCTGGTCCGGAGGTCCTCGGGGCCATCGACGTTGTTATTACGTTGTGCGGCGAAAACGCGTCGCGGCCATAACGCAGTCGCCGAGGACCGCGGCAAGGAGCACCGACTATCCATTCGCGCCGCGTGTACACGTTTCCGCGGGCGCACGCGTAAAATTCATTCGAACGATCCCGCGGAAAAACCGCACGGCGCAATCGCCCGTTTCGTGTAATCACGTCGCATTCGCGACGCACTTTTCGGTCCGTTTCGTGGCGTTTGGTTTTAAGACCGGAGTGTGTTCGCTGGTTGTCGGACCCAAAGAGCGTGTTGTCCGCGTTTGCGCGCCGGTTTTTCCGCTTTCGACGTTTCATTTTCAGGCCAGATACGGTTTTTGAATGTTGCAATAGTCCACGCGTTATTGTTGTACGCGATCGCGCGCGCGGTAACCGAACCGCGCTTTTGGTAGTCGGCCACCATCGTTTACGAAAAAAAAAAAAAAAAACAAACAAACTCCAATGCGACGACCGAATGCGCGGTGCGCGTACCGGATTCGACGAGAAACGCGGTTCGAAACGCCGCCGTCCGCCCGCCCGCGACCGCCCGTTAAAAGAAGGGTGGCGACCGCCACGCTCGGACTGCCGGTTTCCGCGCCGCTGTAGCGTGCGCGACGTGACGTTTGTTCCATTCGCGGAAATTCGCGGTCCGCGTCGGCGCGCGTTCGACGGGATCACGCGGGAACGTTAACGATCAATCCCGCGGCGGTCGATACGCGGCGAGTGACCGGTACAATAAGACGGGAAATATGGGTGGGCGGTGTGTGTGGCGGGGGGGGATATTATTAATAGGCGGCCGGGCGTTGTTGTAGGTTACTATGTCGCCTTTAGGTTTGAAAGCGTCGCGAGCGCGAAAAAAACTAACGAAAGGCGTGCGTGTGAACGCGACGCAATTTCTTCACCCGGTGACCGGGGGGTGTGGAGGGGCGAGGGAGGGCGGCCGTGTACAGCGTGATTTTCCTTCCGTTTCGGTACGTAACTGTGTACGTTTACGCTGCGGGCATAGGGGGGAAAAGAGCGACGCGTGCATTCGTTTTTCACATTCTGTAGCGCCAACGGCATAGGTACACTGGTATCCGCGCCGTATTTTAATACCGCTGACTATATTATGTATTCAATGATAATATTTTAATCGTTTTCACAAAAAAAAAAAAAAAAAACCAATTATCGGAGCAAGTTATCGAAATCCGCGGTTCATAATCGGATGTAGCGAAAATCACTATACTGTTGTACCACGGTCCTGTTGTAATACGTTATAACGTGCAAAATAAATACATCGTTTTCTTTTACCACCCGCTTTTTTTTTATCACTAGCTTTTTTTTCACACCCTTTTTCCCCTAGCCCCGTTAACTGTTATTTATACGGACGTCGTCGTCGTCGTCGTGCCAACGACAATAATTATTATTGTACAACGCGGCGTTCGCGACGTAACCCGTACGCCGGAAACGTGTGCGCCGTGCGCACGAATATACACGATTATAATATTATACACCCGTACGCCGTTTTGTTTTTTTTTATTTCTTCGTGTACCCGTGTTAAAGTCGTAACGCGTATAAATATGACCGTATAGTTGCGAAGAGAACGGAGAGAGAGAGGAAAAAAAAAAAAAAAAACAACAACTAAATACAAAACAATAAACACTACTCCTCCCGGCAACAATAACATATACGCAGGCAGGTACCCATACGGTGTACAATAATTTGTCGTGTTTGCGCGGCGCGATAATCGTATGTTATCGTATAATGTGCAAGTGTGTTTTACACACGGTAATACCTATCCGTCTTAAACGCGTATTATGCACCGCGCGCGCACACTACGAGTGGCGGTGGAAACGTGGAATATCGTGTCGGCGATTTAATTATACCGAACGCGGTGTATGCCGGCTATAATAATATTGTGTGTGGGTGTAATCGAAAAACAATGGGCCGCGCGGTAGCCCGTGCACCGGAACGCTACAATAACAATAATAAAAATGATGATAATAACAATAATAGTGATGATACGCAACGATGTTATACGGCGATGGCGGTTTTTCGGTGCGCGGCGTGTGCGCCCGCGCAACGACGTCCGAAACGTTTGCGGCCGGTCCGGTTTCTCGCCGACCGTCGCGCGCGCGGCGGGCACGCGACCGCGCCGCGCGTTCGGGAAGTCGGATGACGTCCGTGTTTTCGCGCGCGGCGATTTGGCGTTCGACGTCGTGCGATTCGGATGCGTCCGATCCGCCGGCGTAGGCGTAGACCGCAACGACGGTTGCGGTACGGTCGCGGCCCGGACGAACGGACGAACGCTGAAAACGGCCGAAAAACGCGCGCGCTACAGTGCGTGAACCGAGCGTGCGCGACTTACAACAACGAACGTCCACCGTTGAATTTCCAACCAGCCGCTGTTCGGCGCGGGGGCATTTCGTCCGCCCTCGGCGTAAACTTCTCATACCGGATACCGAATCGCGCGCAGACCACCGTTCAAACGTCTACATACAACGGCCGAAAAAACCAGAAAAACCCTATTCGCCGTTATTGTCGCGGTGTGAGACGGCGAGACGACGCCGCGGCCCCTTTCGTTTTGCGTGCGTGTCGTAACGTTCAATATCTCCAGTTTAAAACGTCCGTAACGGACGGTCGTGTCACCGCTACGGACGCGTACACGCACCCCCGTGCCGTACTGCCGGCAATGTCGACCGCCGCTGCCTACGTGAAAAACATGCGAATCCGCGTGTGACGTTTCTAGCAATCAGCGACTGTAGAGACTGAATCTATGCGCGCGTATTCAAATTACGCGCGACGGGACCGCGTTGTACGTATCCATCCCCGCGGCGTATCCGTATCGCGGTAGTTTTTTTTTTTTTATTTTTCCTATAACGAACAGAGAGACTCGGCGGATTTTTTTTTTTCTCGCGATTTCGGTACACGTTTATCAGTCGTCCCCGCCGGACAGCGCCCCGCAAAAACAATAACCCGGTCGCCGTACCGAAATCGATCCGGACCGAACGCCGTTTCTGGCCTGGATTCGTCGTGTTTTTTTTTTTTGTTAACCGTCGTCGCCGGCGCGTTATTACGTCGGTCCGCGCGCGTGTTTCGCGACATCGGAACACCTCTGTCAACTATGTCACGCGTCACGGTGACAACAATCACTCGTTTGGTTCAGACGAAATGTACGGATCGTTTCTCGTGTGACGGCGCCCAAGAACGCGCTGCATACGATTGACGACGGCGCGTTATTCGCGACGCATTTGCAGTGATTTCGTGTACGCCGGGGGCCCGCGATACCATTCGTTTCGCAGCATGTCTGTGCGCGTTTACTCGCGGGGTTTTTTTCCCCGACCATTTTGTTCGTTTACCCCAACGGAGTACCCTATCCAAACGAAAACGTTCGTAATCCGTTAAATTTCTTAAACTCCTCGGACCGGAATACAGCGCAATAATAATAATTATATTGTCTACTTATCTGTTGAAAAAAAAAAAAAAAAAAAAAAACGCACGTTGATATAATTAATAGGTATCGACGGTTTAGAGTATATAGCGTAGAATATTATAAAAAAAAAAAAAAACCGATACTTATCTATAATATTCGATCTTAATTGATTATCGTCATAATTCTCGTTTATAGAATATTATACTTGTATATATATATGTATTATTATCCAATATCAATAACAATAAAGTTTAATGATATTTGTACAAAAACCGGTTTCGGTTTTTTTTTTTCCTCGATATTTTACCCGTGCGCCACGTGTCTACGTATTATTCTACACGAGTAATATGTAATATAGTAGGTACCTATAAATCCATACGAAATCTGCGAGCGACGGATACATATTTTACAAAGCTCTACTACACATGTTTCGAGATAATGATTCGATTTTTTTATTTTTTTTTTTTATTATCCCCGTCCTTTTATCGGATACTGAAACCTATTTTTTTTGTTTTTTCACTACACATACATAGTTAAAAACCGATAATTGTCTGCGACGCTATTCGAGCCGATCTATATAACATAATTCATTAAATTAGTGACCGCGACGTGTATCAACGATGATAACGATAACGCGTTACGTTATCGCGTGACTGTATAAAACGTCGAAGCACACATCAGATATCCTACGCGTCGCGTGTTAAAGTGTTCGAACAACAAAAAAACAAAACGTGTTTGTAATTGAAATTAACATTTGGAACACACATAATTTTTTTCAACACCAATATGCAGCGTACGCAATAGGAATAAGGGAAATACACTCATATACGCTAACTTTGAAAATCCGGAGGCTTGTGTCATTTGAAAAAAAAAAAAAAAAAAATTAAAAAACAGATAACTTTCAAAGGGCTTACATACCACATGCGTGTTCCCGCGCGAGAGGGAAAGCAGGTGAAAATCTCCCGTGGTCACGTTAAGTTCCGGCGCGTATAAAAATCGAAACGAATACGGATTTCTCTTACCGCCTTCTAAACGCAGTATCAGAAATCACGTCCATTTTCTCGAGTACCGAGTTCTCATTAAACTCGCTCAACACCCAACAAGTGGCGCAGAAGTCAATAAAAAACGGACCGTCCACGTACTGTTTATTATAGACAGTAGAGGTATATAGTACAGAAAGTGATGCATTAAAATTTTACGAAACTCTGCAGACATTCAATGGTAACGATTTATTTTAATCATCGCTGTTGTTTGTTCATATTGGTGTGGTTCCGTTCGTGCGGGAACTCGCGTATTTTGCACAGGTCCGCTAACCTAACCTCAAATCGGCGGACGAACGTCACCGTGCACAAATAAAAGACGATAGTTCCGAAATCCGGTTGAGAGGACGTTATACCAGCATCTACGTACCGTCTCGGTCCAACAACCGGATAACAAGTGCGAAAACAGCGCGTACGCAGAATTAGTAAAACCATAGCATGTACTTTTGATTGTTTCAGTGTGCGTTTAGTGCCCCATTATGAAATGTACAGAGAACGGTATTTTGGAGGGAACGTCATAGGGTTTTCGTACGGTATTCGAAACATACGGCTCGGTATTATAGAAGATACAAAAACATTTTTTTTTTTCTATTTGTAAAATAATCGTTACCTTTTTTAATAGTTGACAGTTCCAGAAACGCCAATGCCATTCGTTCCGGAATGTTATTCTCGATAAATTTCGCAACAGGCGGGT
Organism: Cinara cedri; assembly: GCA_902439185.1. Classification (NCBI taxonomy): domain Eukaryota; kingdom Metazoa; phylum Arthropoda; class Insecta; order Hemiptera; family Aphididae; genus Cinara; species Cinara cedri. The sequence continues at coordinate 143,670 of CABPRJ010000995.1, read as the reverse complement.
ACAATTTACCGCTTATTTTTACTCTAAAACCGAAATCGAGCGGCGTTTTCGCGCGTTAACCCGGCGGTGTGACGGACTGGTACAGCCAGACGCGGCTGTAACACATTAACTGTCAGACGACGTCGCCGCACGGGTACGTGCGTCTTGATTTTCCGGAACGCCGGCGGCATGGGTTTTCCGCGGTGAAAATCGCAACGCTATTCGTCACGTCGCACTATCATTATCGCGTACGTACGTGCTGCGTGCGCCTCCCGGAGTTATTAATTATAACAGTAATAGCGTACAGGTCAGTGGCTGACGAGGGGAGACGTGGGGGAATTCTCCGGTCGCCGTGCCCCGCGCCTGACGGTATTAATAACAACGTTATTATTATTGTTACATTTTAAATTATCGCAATAACGTTGGCGGCCGCGGGGAAAGCGCAATAAAAATAATATGCGCGCGCGTGCGCGGGCGCGGGGAAGGGATTCGGCGAACGGTTTTTAGCCGTCGCGTCGTGGGCGGGCGGGCGGAGGGGATGGGGGCCCGGGTAGGGGGCCCTGATAAGAACGCGCGCGCGTTATCATTGGGCGAGCCGCGCGACGCGTGCGTGCGCGGGCGCGCCGGTCCGGAGTGGCGGCGGCGGCGGCGGCGGCGGCGGCGGCCGGAGCAGCTGTTGAGTGCCCCGCGCCGCGCCATTAATGCCAGTCCGTCCGGCCGTCCAATCGGGTCTCGCGGTTCGCACGTCGTCGCACCGTTCGCGCCGGCTTTTTTGAAAAAACGTTGCGCGCGTGTCGCCGCGGACTTTTCGCTCGCCGCACGTTGCCGCGCGATCGTCGCGTCCGCCCGACCGCTTTTCCGACGGACCGATCACCGCCCGCCCGCGCCGTCGAGCGCGTGCCCGCGCACCGACATAAACGCGATATATTTCATACAAACGCATTTCAGCCGCCACGCGCGTACGACGCGTTTTTATTCGTCCCGCTCGCGGTGTCCGTTCGCGTCCGTCCGTTCGTTCGTTCGTTCGTTCGTTCGTTTTTGTTTTCAAGTCGTTTATTTATTGTTATTTTATTATTATTATTGTTATTATTTTTTTTTTTCACTCCTTACCCGTCGCGTTATTTACTCCGAACGGCGAATATTATCGCGCAGTTATCGTTATCATCGTCGTCCGTCGCGAATCGCGCGCCGCACCGTCCGGCCACGCGTGTATTTCGGTCATCGGCAAGATAGTTGTATATTATATCAGTAATAATAATATATTATTATACATCAGGTATTTCATTTTTTTTTTTTTTTTTTAAATTTTTTTTTTAAAATATTGCGAATGATCGGATTTTTTTTGTGTTTCTTCCAGTTTCATACCTTACTGTTCGGTGGTTTTTTTTTCCCTCCTCGTGCGCGATGATGATTCACCGTTCGTCGTCGTAAATCCTCAAACGAGTATTACGATCCCGGATAGTACACCCGTCGTCAAACCGAACGTCGAGCTTCGACAATGCTCGATATTAATACTCTTACACGCCGGTAGATTTTTCTTTCTTTTATTTTCCCCCCGTCAACGGGCGTACAATACAATTTGTAATTATCAAAAAAAATGTCCTCTATCTACTAGAGGTGGGAAAACGACTCTGTCACTAATTGTACATTTTACTTCGGTTTATTTAAAATATTATAGTTTTCGATTTTACCGCCGAGATAGGATTTTATTGGCGGGAGTTTTTCGAAGTCGCTCGTACAGGTATAACGCTCGGCGATTCGTTGTATTTTTAACGCTGCCGGTCGGACAATACGACTGCGGTAATTTTACGTTTCCCCGTTGTTACTATTATTATACACAATATTCTCAGACCAGCGCGTGGATATGACGATTATTAAATTTGTCGAGCCGTAAATACTGAAACGGTACGCGGTATAGTCTTCGCCAGATAGGCGAACTCGGATTAGATAATTATTATTGACAATGCGGACGGGTGTATGATAAATTGCGCTGGCGAATGGACGGGACCCGCGTTAAACCGACGGACGACAATACATCATATTGTTATCGTCTGGAAGTCTGTCGGCGGCGTTATATAAATGTTTAATCGTAGATAAACAATACGCGGTAATAAAATATACGGGCCGAAATAGACTGCCCGGCAATAATAATAGTACGCGGCGTATTGATTTCAGATATCCCAACCCCCCCCCCACCTCCCTCGTCGCCGGTCGTAATGTGTTCGCCGTTACGATATTCGTCGGCGTTGACGGAATTTTCGAGAACCGTCGTGAATCGTTTTTTTTTTTTTTCTCTCTCTGCTATTCATTCCGACGGCGTTTGTACGCCTCGCACACGGAGTGTCGATACTGTTGTTGCAGTATAGATCGCGCGCGTATTTTTAAACGCGCCGGGATTTTCCCGCCACACGCCCGGCCACCGGCAACAACACGTACGGGCCGGCGTGTCGTTGCGGCGTCGTGTGCCCGGGCGTACGATGTAAAACCCATCGCCGCGCCGATCGGCCGACGGACGTGCAGGGAGCGCGGGGCCGAATCTTCCGAAAATATTATTATTGTTATTTTTATTCGGGAATGTTTCATAAACGTGTCCGATCCGGTGGCGGCCGTCGCCCGACTAGTTTCTCGTATTTATCGGAGGGGTGGCGGTGGCGGGGGTGGTACCTATACGGATAGATGCGGGGGACCGCGGAGAGAGAAAAACAAACCGTCCTCGCCCCGCGAGGATAAATGCTTGGCGGTAACGTTGTTACTGTTGATTCGGATCGGCGGCGCGGCGAACTCGTGAACGTTTTCGGTGGCGACAATTGTATTAACACCGAGTTTTTCTCGAAAACCGCCGTACGAGCGGAGCCCTCGAGAGAAGTCAGAGCCGGCCGCCACTTGATTATCGCCTCCCTCCCCGCCCCGCCCCGCACAATTCAGCGCGCCGCCGAATTCGGTACCGCCGTCGTCGCCTCGCCCTCGTGTCTACCCGCGGCCCGAAACGCCGACAAACGTTCTCCGTATGCGGCGCACGGGCATTCGTGATTTGTCGGTATTTCGTTGTTCGTCCGTACGCCGTTTACGCGCGTTAAAAATGACGACCAACGGTTTCGTGCGCGCGGCTGTACCCGTCTGCCGCTGCGGCATCGGCGGCTGCAGCAGCAGCAGCAGCTATAGTCTCGCGCGTGTGGACGGCCGCGGAACCCATAACGGCGCGCGCGTACGCGCACAGTGCACGGCGACCGAAGTGGGTCACGGACCCGTTTCGCCTTGTGCGCCCATGCCCAAACCCGCGCCCGTGTACCGGCCACTCTAAGCGCGTATGCCCGACGAAAACGTATTTCTGCGTTCTGTCTAGCGGCACTCGACCACCAACGGAATCATGACGCGGCGACGTTGGTAACGATAAGCGCGCGCCGCGTTTAATGACCGCGCGCGTCGTCCACTCGCGTCTAATCGCGCGGCCCCGCGCGAACGCGCGGTGCACAAATGTCGAGTGTATCGCGGGCGGTCGTGGGCGGACAACGCGATCACACCGCTGTACCTATTGGCGTCGGTCGTGTGTGCAACGTGTTACGGTTTGTTTTCGGTACCGATGCTAATATAATGCGCGCGTTGTTTCAATATTATATTATTATATTGTGACGGCCAATACACGATCGATAAGAATCGTCGGGGGGCGGGGGAGGGAAGGGGGAGCGAACGGAGAAAAAAATAAAAAATAAAAACTAGTCTAATACTTACCTACCTGTATAGATGATAATAATAATAATCTCGATTTTTTTTCTCCTTCTTTTTCCGCGTTCGTCTGTGTGTATATATATATATATATATACGCTCGTAGACACACTGCAGTATAATAATAATAACTCTTTAGACAGGTGTTTATTATGTTATACACCATACGTACCTGTGTATACCTATGGTCGTATAATAGCTAGGTGCCTGTATTTCCTATGTATTATTATTATTATTGTTATTATTATAGCGCGAGTTTTACGCGCGTACCGACGCCTGTATACAAACGCCGCGCGCCGATCGTATTAAACGAAATTACAATGATTATCATAACTCGCTTGTATACGATAAAAAATTAGAGTAGAAAAAAAAAAAAATGCCGCGAGAACGGGAAAAATCGCAACGCTACGGTATAAACACCGTGAGCTGTACCTTACGGAAGAACGTGATATTTATTGTTTTGTCGGGATAATCGGCGGACGCACGCCCGGCCGTAATAAAATATCGCGTAATAATACGGCGCGGCGTTCGCCGGGCCGAAGGGATATTGGTCCGTCACGAATCCGGGGTCGCACCGTGTATTATGCGCATAAATATATGTACGCGTATACGTTTTTCCGATGTCGGAAATTCAATATTTCGCGTTGAACTGTTATCGCGCCATGCAGGGCTGTGGTGAATTCAACGCGCCGAAAAACCTTAGGGGGAAAAAATGAAAAACCAAACGAATTTAAAACCCCCCGAAAACCTCGTCGCGCGTACACGGACGTGCGCGTCTCGACGGGCGACCGCGATCAGCCCGATCTAACGGCGACGAATCGAACACGCACCGCGGGTACACACGCCGCGAACGCGCGCCCATTCGTACGCGGGCAGCGTGTGTACGTGACGCGTTTTAAACCGGGTGGGCGCGAAACGGAATGCCCGACGCATACTCGATCGGCCGTGTTATTCGGAAACGATACGGAATCGTCATCGGGTCCGTCATGTCCCGGGATCGGGGAGACGCGCGGTCGTTTCGGCCGAGCCTTGCGTACTCTGTCGCCAACCAAAACTAATCCGCGAGCGTTGTTGTTGTTATTATTTTTTCCGTGTCTTGCGAACGGTCATGTACGTCAGTAGTGCACGCCGTGGACTGCAGTGGACATCATCACGGCGGTCCGTCGCCGGCCGTTACCGAAAATCGATTCCGGAACGGTTTTATTCTATTTTTTTTTTTATTTTTTTTTTTCGAAATACATGACACGACGGTATAAATTTTATAGGACGTCACTTTGTTCGGCTGAACTTCTTTTTCTCTTTTTCTCTAATATACACCTGCTCGATTAGGTGATTTATACGCAAACGTAGTAACGCGTAGTTGCGCCGGTCGGTTTTATTCGCATTTCTCTCTTCTAGAAAAGACCGTGAGAAATCGTTCGGTTTCGGCGTATTTTTAACACGACTTTTCAATAAAACGTTCATGCCGTACATCATAATACTAACGTGTATTATTCGCGTATTATAATAACTGTCTAATGTCTTGTACTTGCGATCGACTACGTCTTGTGGATACGGTACGTTTTAATCGTTTACCGCTTTTACAAACTGCGGCAAAGTCCGTGTATGTATAAATGCGCACGCAACAGAGTAAATGCAATCGTTTATTTCGGCCTATAGAATTCGTTGGGGTCTTTTTGGAAAAAAAAAAAAAACCCGAATAACCGAATCTGCATAAAGACGGTAGACAAATCGGAAACCATACACCGCGCTTTTGGTCAGGCGTGTAGAACGGTTATTATGTTGATTTTGTAACGCGTAAAAAAATAATATACATATATACATTCCGGTACTTTTCGTTTCGTATTTTATTGACGAATCGACAACAATTCGATTTCGATCCATTAGGGTTTTTTCTCTTTCTATAAGATCGAGTCGGTTCGCGCGTAATTTAAAATTCGATTTATTTAAACGTTTGTACGCTGTCGTCTACAACGGCACTAATACGCGTACATTATAAACACCACACGCCTTCGACTGCAGCGTTTAACGGCTTGTTTCTTCTATATTACAAAATCGCCAATGTGATTCCGACCGAGAGACATTTTTCGTTAGTAAACATCCGCGTTAAAAGAACACGTCAGATAAACACATAGATGTGTGTTTTTTTTTTTAAATACATCTCTATACACGTACACCCTGTATACTGCAGGTACGCGGACGCAGCGTTAATCGACTCGTTTATCCGGCCAAAACAGACTGACGACGTGCGCAAACGCGTGGAAATAAAATTCGTCTAATTTATGCGTTTCATTGCGAGCGGGGTGCGGATTTTCCGCCTGATGGTTCTCTTTTTCAAAATTCACCGTCGTCGGAATCCCCGGTAATTTCGTCGAAAAATCGCTTATTGTGTTGTGCACCTTGTTTAAACTCCGTTCGACACTATTCGGCATATAACGTTGTCGAGCAAAATGTTTCATATTCAATCGACAGAATTTACAGCCGTTTAATCGGAAACTTTTCATCAATAAGCCGGAGTAATATCATAAAATAATAATAATTATTTTGATACGCGTTTTTGTTATGACTAACGCGATACCAACTGATTTCGATAGACGGTGAAATATATTTCCGATTTCAAACGGTCCAAACACTAAAATTTATATAATACAGCAGATATCGTTACAATCGATTGAGCGTGTATTACTATATTCGCTATTATCACTGTAGATTAATTTATATGATGAAATTTGAACATTTGAGGAAATACTGAAACATTTTTATTTCATGCGAATTATGTATAATGTGTTTTAAACAATTTTAGCGGTTCCCATTAACTTTACAGTTTAACTGCAGCGGCGGATTAAACGATTTTCCGCCTACGAGCAAAAAGTAATTCGCCACCCCCCTATTGTTGTAAGTTTTTTTCAAAAAAAAAAAAAAAACCGAAATATATTATTAATTACATTATCATTATAAAATATATAAAAAGTAGCCAGGCATACGACAAAACATGTCTGCTGTGAATAATAATTAACACGAGGGTGAAAGGACACGGTTTAAATATTATAATTTATTATAATATCGTCGACCCCAAATATAAGTTGGGTTGTATAGGCGAAGGAAAATAAGAGTATTGTTATTTTAAAAAGTTAACATTTTGAAGTGGAAAATATTTTAACACTTACACGCACAAACTAAATTATTTGTATACCTATAAAATCGGCCGTCCGCCGTCACGTTATGTACGAACTTTAAATCTCCGCTGAAGACGTAAATACCTATACTTATTACGTCCTGGGTTTTACTCAAAATTGCGTCCCGACCACCTGCGATTTCTAAAAACGTCTTTTTAATATTATCGGGACTTATCGGGGCTTATTAATTCTGGATAACGACATATTATTAATTTTTGTGGACATCGGAACCGGTGACTTCCTACTTTTGTCTTCCACACTTACAATTGTTTAAACGTGTTCTATTTCCAACGTACCGATTGGTCTAGTGAAGCGATTAAAATTATTCTGAAAACAGATTTGAATTTTGATTTTAATTTATCGAAAAATTAAAATATTCTATTTTTAGCTTTCAAGCGTAGCGAATAGTGTTTTGGTTTTACAATGATGTTTATTTATTTATCTTTTCTCATGTTGCGTACAAAAATTGTTCCAGAAATCTTGTTTCGATATGTACGTACGGCAACAATTCTGAAAGGAAATATTGTCTAGATAGTACGTCAATTAGGTTTTTTTTTTGATTTCCCAAGCGGTTTTCATTACATCTGGGAAAACATGGGATAAAACGTAAGAAAAACGGGAAATTTGCTCGGGATAATATGCATTTTATTATTTTCAATTTTGTTATTATTTGTTGTAATCCAGTTAAACAAATTCGCAGAGACTTGAACTTTGGACAGAAAACTATTGCGTATTCGCCTTTTCTAGACACGGTAATATATTTTCAAAACATTTGAGCCACTTTTTAGTTTTTTTACGCGGTTTTCCAACCGTGTAAAATACCGACCTGCAGGACGCAATTCGTACGCGACTGCGTTATTTTATTTTAATATACCCGTACGTTTTATCCGACATTGTTACAATAAACGGATCTCGTAAAAATATTCAACGTATGTACACACACACACACACACACACACACACACAGACTTACTATATAAATATATATATATACTCTCAACAATCGTCCGCCCTCGTCTATCCGTTGTGTACGTATACGCGCCTACTATAATACCTATACCCCATACATATGCTCTCGCGTATTGTAATTATTATTACGACGTCGTCGTCGCTGCAGGATCATCGTCTCTCGGTCGCGGGAAGAAAAACGTTACGACTGACCGCGGACGGTGAAATAATAATAAACGTTATTAATTATTAGTAGGAAAAAAAAAAAAAAATTAAAATACCCGTTCGATCCGACGCGGCGGGGCCGGCCGCCGCAGCGCAGGGTTCTGTCACGGATCCGGTCGAGTTTTGTGGTTTTTTTTTTTTCCTCCTCTCGAAAAATACGCTCTCGCCCGCTTCTTATAAATTCTCTTTTTCGGGCCGAACGTTTCGACGCCGCGGCTGCGGCGGCGGCGGCGGCGGCGGCGTCCGTATCCATCACAATGACGGCGCGGAGGTCGTTCCCGGCACGGTCGCCCGTAAATCATCGCGGCGGCGGCGGCGGCGGCGTCGTGAGAGATGCGCGACGTCCATTTTTGATTTATCATCGGACCGCGGGACGGGGAAATCGAAGAGGAGAAACTGTTAATAAAAATATTATAACTCTATGTACGTATATAAATAATATGATGTATAGGTACCCGCGTATATTATTATTATTGTTATTATTATTACGTCGACCTACCTGTATATGAAGAAAAAAAACGGAAAGAAAAAATACCGAACAGGTACGGACCAATAATAATAATAATAATAGTAGTAATCATAATCGTAATAATAACCGCGCGCGCCCCCTGCCCTTGGCGTCTAATTTCGCCGGGCGCATACGATATTACGGCCTACCCCTGCGCCTCCCCCTATTCGTATCATTGGCCCGGATTCTCGACAGACCGGTCGTCGGCGGTGTACGAGTTCACACTCCGCGCGACAGCCGCACCGATATTGCAACGGGATTCGGGTCTTGGACGTGCAGCAAACGCGCCGAAATTTCGCGTTTATTTCTGCGAAAAAGACGGACGAAAAATAAAAACAAAACCCCTCGACCCGTCGATTATTGGCTGGTACTTGTTGAAAAACTCCTCCGCGGCACGTACAGTGGCGTGCTGCCGAACCCTTTTCCCGCGCCCCCCGCGCGAGGTTAATTCCTACACCCGCCGGGTCCCGTCCTATTTATAGTAATTCCGTATAGTGATGTTATATGTACAGTATACGCTTTACTTTATATAATACATTTGTTAAAAAAAAAAAAAAAAAATCGCCGTTCGACGCGCCACTGCTCCGTTATTAAACGCGATGATATTGCGCACTTCTGCTGCGGAGCCGTAGCGTTTTTGATTTTACTTTCGAAGAGGTTTCGAAAAATCGTACGTTCAATCGCACAAACAGGAAACATCTCTATATTTAATAATACTATATTATCAAGTGCAATCCGTCGCATATTATTTTTTCGTTGTCGGAATCGACTGCCGTTTATCTACGGCGATAATAATTTAATTAATTTTTTTTTTCCTCTTTGGAAAACGTCCGTGCGATGTGTCCGCGCGGTTATTCGCAAACGATTCTGTATACTTATGAATATATAATTTCGTATTATGTTATCGTCGTATTTTACACGAGACCCGTACACCGGTTTTCTCGTCGTATTTATTTGTGGGTTATATTATTACGGTACAGGCGCCTAGCTATAAGTGCGGATAACCTACGCGTATATTTTATGATTTTTGCGAAACATATCGAAATTATATTATAATAATAATTGCACGGATCGACAACGTTTCTATTCTGTAAAATGCTGACGGGCCCCGTCGGGTTGCGGTGTGTTCGAACGCGGGTCCCGCTTGTTGTTATTATTATTGTTGTGATATTATTGTGTTTTTTTTTTTGTCAAACCGCGATATGCGTATACCTGTCTAAAGTTTTTTTTTTTTTTAATTTTCGAAGAGTTTTCAAGTAATATAGCGTATTGGCAATCGATTCGCTCGACGGTAATAATAAAATACGTTTTAAATCATTATTATTATTGGGGAGGGGGGAAGGGAGGAAATGCAATTTTTTTATACGCGTGTTTTCGTATAAGTTCTATGTATAATATACCCGCCGTGGCTTTAGGCACACGCAGTAATAGCGGTATCGGTTCGGCGTATCCAGTATGCGCGTGCACGACAAAACTCATCGATAAACAAATGTGAAAAAAAAAAAAACAATCACATATACATACATAATTATAATACGTAAAACATTTTTCAGTATACGTAATATGCCTTTGCACTGCCGGTATTTATAAGTGGAACGCGTGCCTCGCGGCCCGTCGGGGTCGTTGCGGCCGAGTATTATTGAAATAACAGTCGTGGATATTTTTGTAAAAGAAAAAAAAAAAATAATAACAATAAAAAAACAAATTAATAAATAAATCCAAAACCAGAAAAAACCTCCGCTGCACGCACACGCGCGTGCAGCGGCAGTGCGGGAAAACGCGTATATACCGCCGTCTAACGTGTATATATGTATATATGTATACGAGAACGGAATAGTCGATGAGAGTATAGGGTATAGGGGAGGGCGGTAGTCGAGAGGACAGGCGAGGAGGAGGAGGAGAAAAAAAAAGTAAGAAAAAAAAAGTAAGAAAAAAAAAAAGTAGTCGAATGTGGACTTTGATCGACCCTTGATTCGAGACGTAAAAAGCCGAGCACGTATAGGCATATATACACACACACACACACAACAATTGTATACGTATAGTGTAATAAAAATACGAGACAACCGCTTCGCGAACTGGTTCACGGTATAGGTATAAAATAATACATACGTGTGCGTATATAATATGTATGTGCGCGATCGTTATCTTGTATAATAATATAATGTGCGCGCGGAGCGAGAGGAGAGGTTTTTTAGACGCACAAAAATGTGACGTCATCGTGCGTGGGTTTTTTTTTTTCGTCGTGTATTTATATTATTGTCGTCGTTGCGCGCTAGGCAAGTCCGTTTCGGATTCCGCGTGGCCCGCGCGCTCGGCACTCGGCCGCTCATTTCGGATTCCGGTCGCGTTTTTCGAGTTTCTGTTTCGTTTGCTGTGCAATCCGCCTGCTGCGCATAGGCACAGGCACCGTAGGCAACGTACTCATACCGCGACGTACCTACTACGACACCGCTGCCGCGTAATTCATTTATATTTCCCGCCACGTCCCCGGAACCGGGTCTTTTGCGGAACGACCGTCGCTCGCGACGTTCGTATTCGTAATGCGCATAACATATTACCCGACATTATGTGTATCGTAATCGCGTATGAATAACGCGGCCATCGTTACTATTACTATTATACGATTAACTCGGTGGCGGGGCGGTGAGGGAGGGGTTGGGGGGTTCGGGAATTGTAGCGTTTTAAAGCCCCCGCGGAGTGCCGCGCGATGAGCACTCGAAAGATTTGAAAAATCGAAAAAAAAATAAATAAACGTCATATTAAAATCCGCGAACGTGGTATTAATAAGACTTTTGTCCCGTGTTCAGCGACGACCGACGTGACAAACAAGATTCCTAAGATAACGGAAACGGACGAAACACTCGGCGGATCATGTTGAACACTGCAAAGACGAAATTGTTTAAAAATCGTAGGGGAGAAAAACTTGGGTTTTCGTCATTGACTCTCGTAATCACAAGGTAGAAAATAAACTCGGTGCGCATTACAAAATGCGAAGAATTTCGTTTCGCAAATATTCATAAAAATAATAAAAACCGGAAAGATTAAACGGGGGGGAAAAAAAACACATGAATGACATAATATTGTTATTGCGATATTTTTTTTTTTAGATTCTGAGTGGACCGAGGAATGCATTGATTTTTCAATGATTATTTTTTTTTTAATTTTTTTTTTTATGTAAACACTTTTTCTACCAGAAAGCTTATTCTGATTATTAAGCATAGCGCTTTTTCTGAAATAAAATGTTCTCCGGATGGTACTTTAGAGCGGTCATTTTTTGAAGTTTTCATTAATATTCGAGATAATAATGAAAACCGGGTTCTTTAGGTTAAAAAAGATTGAAAGATTAAAAATAAGGTTACCATAATATGACATATTATTGTTGACAAAGCAACGTTATCAATAACTGAACTCCGCTCAGAATCGTTTTTTCGTTAGCAATGGTTTATCGTTGCTCTACAGATAGACATTAAATTCCCGTCTGTATCCCTGTATCCTACCTTCCCGACTTTCCAACTACAATATAGTGACCGTATCCATGTGCAAAGTATGTCCGTCCTTTTTTTTTTTTTTTTCTACGCCGTTATTATTACGCGGGTCTACATGCATAATGATATTATATCAGTAAAAAAAAAGTTTCCGTTATTACGATAACCGAGACGAGAGCATGGTGTACCGCAACCGCGGGCATTATAGCGCCGCCGCGGCGTCGGCCGGCTGTTATATATTTAGTTGTTCTCGCCTCGTATTTATACGAATTATTTAATTTTAATTGATTAAAAAGCAATAATTAGAAAAAAAAAAAAACCTCGGCTTGTGATTCCTGGAATCGACCGCGTTTTGTAGATTAAGAATTATGTTTCTCTAATTTAATTATATTATAATATCTCTCGTCGGAGCGTAACCTCGAAATCTCGGCCATCGTGATGTGTTGCCGTAATAACACGCGATAAGAACCACCGACGTTCTATAGTCTCCCACGGCGGCGCTATAATATTATAATATAATAATATTATAAATCATTCAATAATGATGCATACGATTTTTTTTTTTAGACGTAAATATAGGTACCGGCTATTTGTAAGAATGAAAAAAAAAAAAAACGATTTAGCATTGTCCTCGGTTCGTCTGCTACGTAAACGCGACGCTTTATATACGAGCGATTTAGAGAGAAAACTATAAATGTTTTTTTTCGAGCAAAATTCCCCCTTTTTTTTTTATTATAATAATTTCTTATATTGTTATTAACGGTTTTTCTTTTGTTATGTTTCAGGTAAATGAACGCAATATTATTGTTATACGTGAAAATCAGCCGCGTACGTTCAAACTCGTACGGTAAATACTTTTTTCTATCCGGTAACGTTTTAGCATTTTTTTTTTTTTTTTTATTTATTACTGGTTAATATTTTTAGTTATTGAGTTATATTTAGTTGCGCTCATTGCGTTTCGCTCTGCACGCCGGTGTAACACGAAACATATCATCGGGATGGATTTGTTTTCCTTTTAAAGTTCGCGGATTACAAAACGCACGTTTTGAACCTGTGCGCTGTAAGAATTTCCTCGACGAAAACGACTTTTTTAAAATTTTTTATCGACACCTGCAGATTCGAACAGTCCTATTTTATATTGTACCGTAACAATGCGGTCTATTGTTTTTCGTCTAGACACGAATTGTCGCCCGCCTATAATGTTTTCCCCGGAAAATCAAATCTTTTATTCACCGTTTAGCGTTTTTATTCGTTGTGCTTTCGATAAATCGGGACTAATCGAATCGGGTGACGATTTAAAATCGAGAGTTTTCGTTAATTACATCGGAAGACGAGAGTTAACGCGCACTTCGGAATCTCCGCGGTCTTCCCGAAAAGAAACCGCCCCCTCTTCCGCACCTTTTACCCCCCTTTTAATTATCTCCATTGCCCCAAGTATTTCGCGTTGCCGTCCGCGAGCGAAACGCCGGACTCTGTATTAAATGTATAGACACCTGCATAATAAATATTATACGGTACCCATAACGCCGCAGTGGTATTATTATTGTAATTTTTTAGACAATAACTTATTAAATACGTAGATAACGGCCCGCGAAAAGGTTAAATATTAGGCCACAGTGGCCGTATTTTAATTAGGATGCGTCTTTCGCCTAACCTCTCATCCGCAGGTTGATCGTTGGACGACGCGTACGTGTGCTTTATCTCGGCGCCACGTCTGATTACGGCTTTTCCAAAGAAATCCGTAATCAAGACGAGATATTCATCGTTTGTTATTATTATTTCTTCTATTTTTTTTTATTTTTTTTTTTCCGATTTATATAATATATATTATTATTATAAATCATATACCGCACACGTATATGCCACGAAATTTCAAAGCCGAGTCTCAAAGGCCAACATCGCGAAGCGCATGTTCGCGAGACGCGTACCGCCGATATTTTATGCATCGATCTCGCGGCCCGACGGGCCGGTACGTTTTAATGATATTTTACGGCTATATTTATATAGATATCGTATAGGCGCGCACAGGTATAAATTATTACATTTTATTGTATTATGCCGTGGTGCGCGTCTCGACCTTGGTCAATTTTTTTCGAGTGGTTCTTCCCCCCCCCCCTCGCGCGTGTAGTGTGTGTGTGTGTGTCTTTACTGTTACGCACGCGTATTTTGTATTGTATCGTTGCGTATTTTTATTGTCCGATCAAAACGAACGGACGAAAAAAAATCGACACGTTGTTACACGGACGTTAAATCGGACCCCGCGCGCCGTCGCACCTGCCCCCGGCCGAACGCTGCGTGGTGCTCTCGCGGTACGATTCCTGCAGCGGCGGAATGGCCGTCTTATAAAGACGTGTAAAAAATATAACAACGTGCGGCGCGCGTTGCGTTTCCCGAGCTACCGGTGTTGATAATACGTACGTTTTAATCACCGTGCGCGCGTTCCGGAATCCGCTGTTATTATTATTATTATTATTTTTTTCTATCGTATATTATACACATAAGGTTTTGTACCTGCCCGTACGCGCGCAAAAACCGATTCGCATTGTCCTCGTTCCGCTCCTACAACTGCAGGGCGTCCGCTGCAGCCAATGCATACACGTATACAAATACATGTTCGTACGAGGAGAATACCTCAATATTACACGCTTTACGTGTCGCTAAATAATTGTCGCGTTTCCCCGCTCACACTCCCCCCCCCGCCACAACCCGTTCCGGGTGTTGTGCGCACGGCCGAACGCAGCTACAGTTTCGCCGCGAGACGCGCGTTTTTTTTCGAAACGTTTTCTCGGTTCGTGTATCGCGTCACGGTCGTAAACTGCCGTGTCGCGCGGTACCGCCGGTATTCGCAGGCGTTTGAAGACCCCCGACGGGATTTTCCGGAAAACGTAAAACCCTACGGAAACCGGCGGCGGTACACAGATGATTGGCTTTTGCCGATTGCCGTGGCTGTACAAGAGGAACGGCGTATTACTCCGTAACGGTGGCGCGGTACGCAACGAACGCGAGTGCGCTCTGCCGTGCACCGTCGTTTACAATCGGTTTTCGATCGCGACGATTTACCGTTGCTCTCGCGGACTCTGGTGGATCCGCACGTGTTACCATACCGGATTACCTGTCCAATGTCGTTTCGTAACTTTCCGAGTTCCGCACGCGGGCCGAGAGAGTATAGCCGTCACCACCAACGGCGCGACAAGCATACGCGTCCGGCATTTTCTTTCCGAACGGAGGACGCGTTAACCCGCGATTTTTTTCACCTAAAAAAACCGGTCAATTTCACCGGCGACGACGTGAACGCGCACTATTTTGTCAAAATACCCGTGCGCGTACAATGTAGAGCGTGCGGCCACCGTGCTATTATCATGACGCGTCGTTACGTCTTATTGTCGGGTCCGTGGTAATTCTAATGCGCGGTTTTAACGACATTACGCGAGTAACCCGTGTATAGTGGGCGCTGCGGCATAAAACTCGGCCGCGATTTGCGTTCTTCCTTTACGCACATAATATTTCGGGGTATGCTGTTGCGCGAGGATATGTATACAATTAAATTGCGCTTTTTTTTTTTTTTTTTATATAATCTCGGACGACGCGGTCAATAGTTTTTTTTTTAAGCGTAATTCCATACGAGTATGCGTATACATTCGTATAGGTACAATTATATAACGTCCGCAACGTCCCGCGCATTAGTGTACCTATATATATATATAAATATTATTATTTTTTTTTAAATTTTTTTTGGAATCTGACAAAAACTCGAAGAAACGCTATTACGACGGGTTCGACGGTATAATATTATTGTTTTGAAAACCGTTAATTTTTACGTTATTATCGCGCGTTTCTTCTATCTAAATAATATAATCACGACCGATTTCGGCAGTACCGCACGTAATATAGGTACCTACAATAACGAAATACGAGTCGGTACGATTTCACAATCATGCGATTTTCCGTTACCTGCGATATTGAAGTTTTCGGTTTTCGTTTATAATTTTCCGAGTACGAATGTGCACGCTTTCCACGACGATGGCATGATAGATACGCGTGTTATTGTTTTTATTATTCGACTTTCGTTTTCGAACGAAACTTCCATAATATATATTATTATGTAAACGATCGTCTCTCTCTCTATAATATACCTACATAATATAATATAATAAATGCCAATAAATGCGATCACGTGACGACTGGGAATTTATTTCGTGTATCCGTCGAAAAAATGACTCGTGTCTGTTTTTTTTTTTTTTTTTTTTAATGTTTTTTCGATTTTCTTCGAAACAATATAATAATACTTTTTGTTTTTCTCGATAGAATAATCGAGCAAACGGTATAACTCATTGGGAAAAGCTGCTCGTGAGTGTGCCACTGTTTTAAGAGGATAGGATATATATAGCGAGTGAATTTAATGCATATAATATAGTGATATACCTTTGCGAACGGAAAACGATTCTAAACAGAATATTTCGCGCTTGTTCTCGCGAGGTGACCCGGATATCGTCAAAAATTTTACAAACAAATTTGCCGGTATTAACCATTTTTATCGAGAAATCTAAAAAACTGACTTCCACGACGCGCTAAGCTGCAGACCAAAAATGCTACTAGAAAGTTCTTGTAACGCATTTGGTTGGAGCAAGGTTTCTGGCAAAAAAAAAAAAGAAAAGAAAAAAAAGTCGTTTAAAGACGAAAACAAATCGTAGTAAAACTTGCAATACATCCGCCCCGAATCCAAAATATAATGTTAATGTTTTCGTTGAATTTACAAAAATCTATAAACGCGTATTATTACGCGTGTTTTATACGGTCGAATGCGGATCATAGACCGCCGCGGCGGTGAGTTGACGGCACTAAACGTTACGCTTTTGTTACGAAAATCGCGTATACTGGTTATTAATTAAAAAAAAAACAAAAAAAAAAAAAAAAAAAAAAAAAAAAAAATAATAATAAAAAGCTCGTTTATATAGCCGCCGTTTCGTTATAATAGTATAATATATGCGCACGTACTCGGTAATTATACCCGGAAGCGGGAACGCGATCCGCTCGTGCGTTGGTGATTTTTTTTTTTCGTACGAATTTTACATATTTTTCTTCGGTACCTAATTATATGTAAAAAAAAAAAAAAAAAAAAAAACCACAAACGATATTTGGCTTTTTTTTCCATTCTTTTGCACCGGTCAATATGTATTATATTTACACGGTATACGTGTAACGCACGGTGGTGTTATACGTGTATTATATTATAATTAAAAGTCGTTTCCCTCGTCCGCGCCGCACGTTTAAAACCTATACCTACATGTTATTGCGTTATTAGAGAGGAACGAGTGGGGCGGGGGGGGGGCGGCATAAGGATGGAGGGGAGGAGAGGAACGCGGTTACGTCATTTCGATTCGCTGATTGATAAACTTTGCCCGGTGGCGAATTTCTGCAACGAGGCCGCGTGCCTCGTACTGTTATTATAATAACGTTGAATATTGTATTTTTCGAAATCTCATATTTTACACGCTCGCGCGTACGAACCTACGGCATGTGTGTGTATGCGTTTCGTACACACCGTTCACGTATCGATCCCATACGGTGTGCGTGTTATACATGATGAAAAACCGGATTTTCTCGCGTTTCGAATAGGTCTTGCACGCGAAAGCACGCGCGGTACCTACCCGTAATACGCGTTGACGTCATGTCGAATTTTACGATAAAAAAAAAATAAATAAATAAAACATACAACTACGTTTTCGTGTATCGTACCCGCGCCGCATTGTTTTACCGAAACTCTGCCCGAACCGTATCCGTATAATAATAATAATAATATACTTGCGCTGTTATTATTAAAAGGGACTACGCGGTGTGGCCGTGCGGCGAGTTCGCGTTCGGCGGGGACAACGCCGCGCGTTTATAGTTTCAATATTTATTACGGCCGGCGAATCGGCCAGTTCGATTGTCGGACCTGGACACTGCGAACATATTACAACGCGTACCGCAACGCCGGCGCGATTCCTTTCCGATATTTTCATTTTCACGCGAGATAAAAGAGCGCTATGAAATTGCGATATTTCATCGCGTACCCATACACCCGCGTGCATAGGCGCCGACCTCACGGGGGCTACGGGGACGATCGCCGCCCCCCCCCCTCCCACCCGTACTTTGGTTTTAAGACGGGCGTGGTCCCCGTACGCCGATTACATCGGATGTAAAACGTAAAAATATTATTTTGCTTTTGTTTATATATATAAAAAAAAAAAAAATAAAAAAATACCACGCGTATGCGGTAGTTTATGTTTTTTTTTTTTTATTCACTCCCCCGGGCAAAAATCTAAATTCGATTCGCAGCGATATTGAAACCGACCGCAAAAGTTTGACCATCTAAAGTCACCGTCGGTTTTCGGGCCAATCTGCGAAACCCGCCGTAGAGTTGTTTTACCCATTGCGTGGATTGCTACACCGACGGTTTTCGTATTGTTCGTCCGAATTACCGCGTATCTCGCGTTAGTTTTTTCAATATTATTCTGCTGTTTTCGTCTTGACCGACCGATTAATATTATTACTTCTGTATAGGATGTTGCGATCGCATTTGTATGCGCGCGGTAATGTTTGTCTCGAATACTTACTCGGCGTTCGATTTTTCACCGACCCCGTTCGCAGCGAAGTGACGGCGTTATAAATAGGTATACGAATTTCCCGTGGCTGTGATCGGGGGGGGGGGGGGGTTGTTTTTTTTCCCAACGAAACGACGACGATAAAAATATCCCGCGATATCCTAAAGACGCGAAAAGTTTTTTCTGCGGTCGCGTCGCAGATTGTTGTACAGGAAACCACTCGCGCGATGACGTGGTTATATTATAATATGCGTACCAAGGATGCGGCGATGAGGAGGACGGAGTTACGAAATTCGTCGCACGCGCGCGAGTCGTCTCGTCTGAGTCGTCGGATTAAAAGAAGAGATACGTTAGCGTCGAGAGTTTCTTTTTTACATATATTTATATACATATAAATTATACACGAAAAGGAGAAAAAAAAAACCCGCGTAGTGTAATAGAAGCGACGAGAATATTATAATAATAATATAAACAGCGGCGGTTTTAAAAACCCGGCCGTCGTGTTACCGCGATGAGTTATAAAACCGAGTTAAAAAAAACCGCCGCGTTTTATGTACGCTCGTCACGTCATCCCGCCCGTCGTAATAAAAATATTAAACGTATTTTATATTGTTGTGTACGAACTATTAATGCGTACGAATCGCCCCGTCCCCGTTTTCGCTCTCCGCAAACAACGATAACAATAATAATCCGCGGTAATCTCGCAATCGGCCCGCGCAAATAAAATACAACATTTTTCTCCGTGAACATTTTTCTCGCGTTTTTCGTCCCGGGGATTGAAATCACACGCGCGCGCATGTCGCGCCGATCGCGGCCCAACAAAATCAACATCGCCGATTCGAAATTAATATATCGACGGACGGCGACGGCGGCGGCGGTCTGCTGCGGCCGCGTATTTAATTGACGTCCGGATGATTTATTCGCCGCGTGCCATCGCCGGCGCGGACTTCGATTACGAAAAACTCTGAAAATTAAAACAAATAAATAATAATGATAAAACCCCGGCGGTTGCGTACTTTTAACTCGATGAATGCGACGTGCGGCGGAAACGACGGAAAACGATTCGATCGTTTTTTTTTTTTAATACCTATAGTGCCTATGTATTATACTGCTCGTACATTATTACGAGTACGCCGCTGTAATATAACGTTTTTATTTTTTTAATTTTTTTTTTTTTTTAATATTATCGGGTCGCACCAGATAAATATAGATCCGCTGGAACGAACGGCGAAAATCGACGAGTCGTGGTGATGCCCGCGCGGTTTCACACGCATACGGTAAACATATTAAAAAAAACGCGACCTCAAGAAAAATTTAAAAAAAATATCGAACTGTATTGCACTGGGTAAGTCGGTACGGATGTACTGTGCCGACTACCCGCGGTAGACATCATGATTATCGACTTTTCAAGAAATGTGCGGTGTACCCAAAATGTGGCTTTTACCTTTTACCCCTTTGACGGGCGTCAATTTCCTCGTCGTGTTCGGGTTCGGAGCCGAGACGAGATTTTTATGTTTCGAAGTCGACATACCTGGATTTCGGTTTTTTTTCCTCATTAGCCGGGGATGAGACAAATTGCCAACGACTTTTGGGGGGTGCTAAAATTATAGACAGATCACAGATCCCACTGGTACCATACCTCAACAATCCTCTTTACACGACACATATAAAAAGAAACTACAATTTTCGTTTATAATTTTTTTTACGCTTTTTTTATCAATTATTTCATAATTAATAAAACTAAATAAAATAAATGCAGTCGATACTATAAAAAAAAATGCTTATAGAGTATTTTCAACTAATTTTAAACTTGGGGGGGGGGTGTTGAAAATCGCCTACACTCTAGCTGTCTATGTTTATTATATGTTACGTGCATTTTCGCCGACATTTTATTGTAATGAAAAATATAAAAGGCGCAGTCTCTCCCTGCTTTATGCGCGCATTCGTCATCCACCACTGTCGCCCCTCCCCGTAATATTCGATAATGGTAACCCTCGTCCGCGTGCGCCATTCCAATCCATTTTACGATTGCTGCAGATTTTAAGTGATTGGACAACTTTTTATTTATATTTCTCGTGCAATCTCCTATTAATACAAATAATGGTAATGTTATGTATTCATCGACGTGTCCCGCAATCATTGTTACATTATCTCATATCCCGTTATCCCGTCGGTTTTTTTTTTCGATGCCATCGCTTTTAAATCATTGAAATTGCTGCTTTTCAAAACAAAAAAAAAAAAAAGATAACAAAAAAAATCGTTAAGAAAAGGCTGTCCCATGGATTATTTCAATGTCAAATTTACTAAAATTATATCGTTGTAAATGCACGTTTTTTTTTTTTTTTTTATCAAAATCGATATATATTTTTATTTTTTTTTTGATATTTTAAACGTGTTTTAAGCATAACAGCCATGCCGTCATACGGTTGTTTTTTTTCGTTCAAAACCGTGTGTATCGATTGTTACGATTATTATTATGATATCCGCGTTCTATTAAAATCAACAATCGTGTGTTTTTAGATTCTGAGCATAGCGAGGAATACGTATTGGTTTTAACCATGATATTTGCGTACTTTCTGATTCTTTGCGTCTATAAACTGAGTTTTTAACATAAATTTTGTTCCGGTCGAAAGACGAAAGCTATTTTGTTTAACATTTTGTTCAATACTAATGCGGATTAAGGGAGGTCATTTTTTAGTTCTCTTTGTGGTTTTCTTAATTATTGGGAAAAACTCTTTCGGCTTTATATGTACCTACAAATATAATATCGGATATTGGAGACTGAAAAAACACGAACAATAAATTGTGATAGTTTTTGTATTTTCAATAAACTATTTTCAATTTTCGGAGTTTATCAAAAAATATGATTAATCGAATATCGTTCAGAATTGTTTTTCATCGAAAATTACTTTTATACCGTTGCGTACGGATATATATATGCATTAAACTACCCCATATTTATCCTACATTTTCGATTACCTCCTCCCCTACAATAATACGATTATTCTACCCATGAGCACGATATATCCTGCACGATATACAAAACGCCCGCAATGTACTAGCATTTTTTTTTTATGTATACTTCCTGTTCCGCCGGATCATATAAAACGTTTCCAAAGCTGAATTCTATTATTTCGGATTTTCGATTGTAAATAATGCGTATAGTGTTGTAATCCGTTTGTTTTATTCGAAAAACACGTATATAAATATGTATATCTATTTATAGGTAATAATATATATTATATGCGATATGACGCGTGCTATCTGCAGATTTTTGATTTCGCATGATTTGTGGACAAATTTCTATAATATTACTATACGATATTACTATACTGTACATATCGTTGCACCTATATCAGATGGTGTACACGATTTTCGCTTTTATAGATACACCGGTGGCGTGTATCCAAAAAAAAAAAAATAAAAAAAAAAAAAAAACAAAACAAAATGTCGTTGCTCAAATAATTTTTTGATGAACTATAATTATTGTTTATACCTACCGGATAGAATGTCGTTAAAATATAACTGTTCATTCATTATCGCGCTTCTAGCAATACCCGCCCACCCATATTTAAGGTGTTGCTCGAGCAACACTTGAACCCTAGGGTACACGCCACTGCAGAGATATACTGAACCGTCCGAATACGCGTAAATGAAATGCATATACTATATTGTTCCGACATCGCATTCCCGTTCACCCGGAACAAGGAACACAAAAATGATTATCGAACGCGATGTGTGGTATCGCGATTGTGATTAAACGGTAGTAGCATCGCGGTAAGTGAAAATTATTTTACAATAATAATAATAATAATAACTATCGAACGCGAAACTGCTGCGGTGTACTTTCAACACGTAGTCGTACTGCAAGGCGTAATACCGCAGTGTCGTGAGTGAGTCGCACTTTTAATTTTTACCGTTATTAACATCGTCCATAATAATATGAAAGGTATACATAATCATATAATGTATAGTAGATAAAATCTATACGGTCATTATATGATATTAGTAAATTATAGTATTCATGTATACGGTCGTAAATTATCGTATTCGAAAACATTTGGTGGGTATACAATCACTGCCGCTTATAATTGAATTCGATTCGTTTTTTTTTTTCTACAAGGAACGCGTTCGCGAACTCTGCTGCAGTCACTTTTATTTTCAAGGAACCGCTTAATGCGAGTTCACTGTGCGATTTATGTAGGTTTCAGAAAAACAAAAAGGGAAAAAAAAGCCATTTAATAAAATACGCGCGATACTTTCGGAAAAATACCGCCGTAAAATGCGTAGGTTTTTATTATTATTATTTTTTTTATTATCTACTGTAGTTTTCGGAACGAGCTCGGAATGCATTCCAGAATGTTGACGAACGCGTCATTTTTCGGTGAAAATAAGAAATGACGAACGCGTTCTTATTGTACGCAGAGACATTTTCCAAACACATATAAAAATATATAGGTATTATAGATATTAGGTACTCGTGTGGCGCCGTGACGTTGAATGTGTAAAAGTATAGAACGCGTATAGATTTTTGTCGGAGTCCCCCTCCCCGTTAGAAACGAATAAAGAAACATCTCGTCCTCTTTGTACAAATCGTAAACGCGGTGTAAGAACCTATAACCGCATCGGCCGATTGATTAACAGTTTGTATTTTTAAGGCCCGAGTTTTCTGCTGTATATATATATATACTTACATATAATTATACTTAAGTAAATGTTTACGCGTAATGATCATCGATCAAAAACTATACCGTATTGAATAACATAAAAAAAAAAAAAACTAGAGAATGTGTTTACATACAGATTTATACAGTGCCCAGTACGTTATATTGTGCACGTTATACGTACGCCACCGAACAGTTCCACCGCCAGGAAAGAACCGCGTACAGTTATAATGCAATTATTATAGCGCTTAAAAAACGATCAATGAAAGTATAATGGGAATCGTGTTTATTTTTTTCGCTCGTAAAAATTTTTACCGAATGTAATCGTTGTTTTGTCCGCGCGGCAACGATGCGAAATTACGTAATATTTTGACGTGCATTATTATTATTACTGGCATATATTATACTCGTATACGCACACTGTATACGCGATGCAGTCGGTGTTGTTAACCTGTAAAATAAATAATAAAACATTTTTTTTTCGTTCGTTTACACGCGCTCGTTTAATTGCCCATATATCATCGTTCGAAAACAAAAAAAAAAAATTCATTATTGCTGTTACATCAGATACTGCCTACAATGTTATGTAAAAGAGAATAATATATACGCGTGCTACCATATATTGAACACTGCCGCAACAGCAGAAGCGGCGACCGTATGCACATAAATTATCGACCGAATCCTTTAAATCTTATCTTGAATCGAACGTCAGCGTGAGTTAGTCGTCGTATACATTACTATACACACGTATGTGTACATAAACAATATGTAGGGTAATAACGATAATAATAGTATTGCACTGTACATACCTATAGCTATATACTAATGTGGCGGGTAATAAAAAAAAAAAAAAAAATTATCGCTGATAATTTGTTTAAAACGACATAATGTGGTGGTGTATTACCCGGTTTGTCATATGCTAATTTTTTTTTTTTTGTTTTTTTTTTCGTTTCGCGCATTAATTATGTGTAATTAACACTACGACGATATTGGCAATTATTTTTTATTGTGCGCGGGATTTCGCTTTGCCCCCCGCCGCCCGGAATTTTGGCGCTTAATATAAACGTTCCGAATTCGTCACGCGGCACGTTAAAAGACGGCCGATTTCCGTTCGGCCGCGGTACTTAATTTGAAAAATGTTTTTGGATTTCCAAAAGTCGCGCTAAATAATGGAAAAAAAAAAAAACCCGACGATAAGTTTCGTTTTTGTCGATTTCTGGGTCGATCTCCCAATCTCCGGCTGGCGGAGTGGAAACACGACTATATTATAATAGAGGTATACAATCGAGTTACGCTCAGAGCCGTTTGATGATCGCGATGGTTTATCGCCGCTTTCGTTTAGGTACTCGTAGTGTATCTCGTGAATTCCAACCGTCTTCGCGTCTGTAACGGCGGCTTGCCCGTCATATACAGCGCTATACAAGTATAAAATGATATCCGAATTTTTAACGACCGAATTATATTATAAATCGTAATGTTGTTAATAGAATATACTCGCGCGGATCGGCTACTTTCGGTCCGCGGCGAAACGTTCTGCTAAAGAGGGGTTCAGTCCTCAGGGATTTAACGCGTACAGTTCAGATTTCCGCGACTTGCCTACCGCAGGGACGTGCCGCACAGTCGTCTCTTGTAAAGTTGTTTATTGTTTCGATCGGGGTCGTAACGTATACCCCGGTATAGTACACAGTAAGTACGTATAAAACCCTTAATTTTATACGTGTGACGCGCTAATATAGCTTCCGCAATAACTTCCACCCATAAAGATTAATGCTCTACACGTTTTCTGTTTTCTATCGCTTGTCTTTAACGTCTTGAACGGCATTAACGGCAAACACGGTGCACATCCAGTGTTATACAATTTGTTTATAGTTTTTCCTAGTCCAGCCTAATAATTGCCGAATCCAAATCATTTCTATTTACTTGATGCGTACGGCGAATTGTTTTCGGTTTAACGGTACGGAAAGTACAATTGAAAATTGAAAATAATATACCGTACGTAAATTGTTATTTAAATTCCATAAACATTATAGTGTGTTTTATTTTTATCATAAAAAAAAAAAAAAAGTTCAGGGCAGAAATAAAAAGGTTAATCGGGGGGAGGGGGGAGTGAGAATAGAAATATTATTGACACGTGCGTAGTGTTAATATCCCCGTTAAACATTTTCTACTGCAGTTTATTACCTACGGTTTCGACAGTTGTTTGACTCCTCCGCCCGCATAGACCGAAACCGTTTTTTTTCTACCAAACCGGGCCCTCCGTTTCTCAACGTTTTTTCTTTAAATTACAATCATTACACTTTTCGTATTTCTCCAACTTCAAACGAAGTGTTATTAAAAGTCGATGAGGTCGGCATCTCATCGTCAGTTTTTAGTGACTTTTATTTATGAAAAAATAAAAGAAACTGTTTGTTTTTTTTATTGTACACGAGACGAGGACGTTGCTAAATGAAATTCTCTAAAACTTTTGTTTATTTGTCAACACGTATCGTTTTATTTGAATATTACAACATATTGTAAGAGAAAAATATACTCGGCAATTAAACGCACCACGCGCAGTAATACCGAAGTGTAGTGTCTGGAAAACCCGCGGACAAAAAATGGCAAGCGGAGATGCGTCCGCATTTCAGTTAGCCAACAACCCCCCCACGTACGGATCCGTTGACGACGACGTGAACGCGCCGCCGATGACGACCGACGATTTTGGGCGTTCGACCGGCAACCGTTTACTGTACTGCATACACGGAAAACCGTCCGGTTGTTGCACCACGTTGGTGTCGACTGAAGCCAAGAATCCCGAACACGGGATACCCGATCAGCCCGTCAGGAAACCGTCCGTCACGATATTAAACGAGCACTGTCACCCGGACCGGGAGACGACGTCCGCGGACCGCAAAAAGGCCAGGCGGAAACTCGTGTTCGCCGGCGCGCTGTGTCTGATTTTCATGATCGGAGAGGCGGTCGGCGGATACCTGTCGAGCAGTCTGGCCGTAGCCACGGACGCGTCTCATATGCTCACGGATTTCGCCAGCCTCATGATATCGCTGTGCGCCCTGTGGGTGTCCTCGAGACCGGCCACGCGGGCCATGCCGTTCGGATGGTACAGGGCTGAAGTGCTGGGGGCGCTGACGTCCGTCCTCCTGATCTGGGTGGTCACCGGCGTGCTGTTGTACTTGGCCGTGGAACGCATCAATGACACGTCGTACACCATCGACGCCGACGTCATGGTCGTCACGTCCGTCGTCGGTCTGTGCGTCAACGTGGTTATGGGCCTGACGCTGCACCAGCACTCGCATTCGCACGGCGGCGGTCTCGAGGCGCACGGCCGTCAAGAGACTCCGGGTTCGAATAGCGCAAACTGCATCAACGTCAGGGTGGCTTACATCCACGTCCTCGGAGATATTATTCAGAGTGTCGGGGTCTTGGTGGCCGCCGTAGTCGTGTACGTGAAACCCGAATGGAAAATCGTGGATCCGTTGTGTACGTTCTTGTTTTCCGCGCTGGTGTTGGTCACCACGTTAAATATACTCCGGGACACGATGATCGTGCTGATGGAGGGCATGCCGAAAGGCGTGGATTTCGTGGACGTACTGGAGACGATCATGGGCATCGCCGGTGTGGTCAGGGTGCACAACCTCAGGGTGTGGGCTCTGAGCCCCGACAAAATTGCCTTGGCCGCTCATCTGGCAGTCGAGCCCGGCGTCAATACGACCGCGGTGCTCAAAGAGGCGTCGCGGAGAATGTACAAAAAATACAATTTTTTCGACTGTACGCTGCAGATCGAAGAATACGATCCGCAAATGGAAATCTGCAAAGATTGCCAGCCGCCAAAGTGCTGACGACGACATTGTGTATTACGTTCTTACGTTATTTATGTACACTGTAATATACGTATCATATTATACAATAGAATTGTTTGTTTAAGATTTATTAAGTTAAAAAAAGCGGATTGACCATTTTGGTGACCGATTTCGTAACTTTTTCGGCTTGCTTAGAATTCGCGAAAATTTTGCACGAGTAACTTTCAAAAATAAGGGTGACAAAAAAGGCAAAATTTTTGGGCCGCTTGTTTTTTAAATTGTGAAAAAAACATATTGTATATTTTTCGACGTATCGAATTACGTGACCCGGTCAAATAGAATTGACCAGTATATTAAATCAGCGATGACGGGCGTTTCCGAATAGTATTTATACCATCGATAGTTTTCGATAGTTCGGAACAACTGTCGAAAGTTTCGCATCCGAATATTTTTTCCCCTCTATCGAATAGTTATTCGGGGCTAACGGGAAAACTGTTCGAATAGTTTTAGATTCTGAGTGGAACGAAGAAGCTTATGGTTTTACAATGATGTTTATTGTTTCTGTAGACAACTTTTCTACCTCGTTCTCTACCATCGATTTTGCTCCGATTCACAAATGATAGCACTTTGTTTCTTAATAGAAATCTGATTGGGCATGATTGGCGAGGTACTTTAGCTATACTAAAACTGCCATAGATTTTTTTTTTCCGCTTTCCGTATAACCGAATTGTTTTCGACCCATCCAGACAGTCCGGATGCCGGGTCCACTGTCGAATTGTGCGACGGTATAACTGCAGGTCGGTCGTGTCCGCGATATTAACGCGAAAACGATGATACAAAAAAAAAAAAAATAAAAAAAAAATCGCAGCAATCGCTTTGTTTATTGTTTATGACGTTCGATATGCGTTATAATTTATCGATAAAATATCGTAATAATATATATTACTCTCGTCGCGTATTTTATCGACGGGGAAAGAGATAGTCGCGCGTGCGGGGAGACGGCGGAGAGAGCGAGAGAGAGCGCGCAATAGCGAGAGAACAATACACGGCCACGCGTATATAATATAACGCGTCGCGTTAATAAATTTATGGATCGTTAATTACACACGCGCGACATTCGGCAACGCACACATCCCTTTTGATTTATCGCGAGGACGGGAAAAAAAATGATAATAAAACAATAATTTCCAATGTCTTCTCTTTTCCGCGGGCCGATAAAAATAATAATAATAATAATAATAATAATTACATTATCGCACGCGCGTTCTCTTATTCGTCGTGATCATGTTATCGCGTATACCTTGAAAACGAAACGTCCCGTCGTCGTCGTTCGTGATACGCGCCGTTACGACACGTTTTCTTTCCGTCGTCGTCACGATTCGTCAGTATTTAATGCGTATAATAATAATATCATACGGAATCCCGGGGGAAAAAAAAAAATCTCCGATACTATCGAAAAAAAAAAAATAAAAATATACCTACATAGATCCGCGGTAGTCTGCGGACAACCGCTACGGGTTTAGACGAAACGGATGGCTGGGAGGATGGTGGGGGTGGGGGAGGAACCGGAACCCGACGTGCCCGTTGTCGGACTGACCCGATACAGTGCGCCAATCCGAGAGGTGCGAAACGGAATTTGACGGGTCTTTTGATCTAGCCCATTGGCCGAAGAGTGAAACGGAAAAAAAATCACTCGTGAGTAGCAGCCGAACTCCCGTCGCTGTGCATAGTGTCGAATTTTTCTCCGGAGCGGACCCGTCGCGACATTGTATTTCGTCTGAAACACTCGGGGTTTCCAGAGTCGTGCCGCGTGAATACGTTCGGGGTTCAAGAGGCGAAACTCCCAAAACGGCACATCCTCGATGCACCGCGCGCGAACAAAAAACAAATATAAACTAAATTCCCCTCCACGTCCTGTTATGGGTACCTTTCCCGACTTCTCGCCACTACAACGGCGGCCCGTGCATCGTGCGGAATCCATGTCCGTCCGTTTTTTTTTTTCTTTTTTTCTGTATACTCCCGTATTATTATTATTACTGTACGAAATTTACGCGCGTGAAACGTCCGCGGACGTGGCGTTCCGGGCGCACACGCGACAATATAATACGCGTCGGTAATAATTGACGTGCCCGGGGTGTACTGCCGGCCGTTCACTACCCCGCGGCGGATAACATCGGACGGCGGCCGGGGAAACCGGCGTGCACGTACCGGCAGCGGCGACCGTGCGGCGATATCCGCGACGCGTAATGCGCGGCGGTATAACGTTTTTTTTTTCCTCCCGTTGTTTTGTTTTTTCCCTCCGCTCTGCGGCCGTATTATTGTCGACGTTGGGCCGCGGTCGCGACAAGGTGCCAATTGATTGCGCCGGACGCCCGCAGGAATGTTACGCGCTCCCGGTCGTTTAACGCGTACTGTAGTCGTACAATAATATTATTGTTGTTTATATACGGGACCGGTACGCCTATGGCGTATGGGTACGCGTACTCGGGCGCATGTTACCGGCACCGGGTACGTTGCACGGTCGTACGACAATGTTATATTAAATTTTGTCGCGCGATTTCGAGATCGGCAGACGATACGACGCCGCGTCGTCCGCGAGCGTTTTCAATGGACACCGCCGGGCGATTGTGCGCCGCCGCCGCCGCGGTGTGTGTCGCTGCGACTCTTGTGTAATATTATATTACACGGGCGCGGCGGCATATACACTCTCGCGCGTCGTCGTTCGCCGCCCGCGATAACCATCGCGGTCACCGCGGTAATAATAATGGCCGCGTATACGTTTTTACACGTATTCGCGTTATTATTATTATCGTCGCTATTATATGGTCTATTATTGACCGTTTAACGGGCGGCTATACGCGCGCGCGCAGATATCGTCTCCGCCGCGGTCGGTATACGGGCGGTGCGTTTAATGTAATGTACGCGCGCGTCGTCGTCGGCAAACGAGGAAAAAAGTCCCCGCGACCGGGGCTTTCGGGGCCGCGCGCGCTTTTACCGCCGTCGTCGCGGCGCGGCGTGTGACGTGCCGTGTCGACGACGGCGGTCGCGGTTTTCGGCCGCCGAGGGTGCCGCTCGTGTATTATAATAGTCACGGCGACGATGCCATTGGTCCGTCGGTCTCGCGATCGCCCCTGTGCGACCGGCGGCGGCAACAAACATCTGCCGTCTGCGTGTATCGTCGTGTACGCGTATACGTATTTATTGCCCGGGAATGAGAGACGGGGCGAGACGGAGAGGGCGAGAGAGGGAGCGAGGACAAAAGGAACATGGTGCTGACAAGTCAGCGCGTTCGCTTTGTGCCGATGACGAATGTTCCGTCGAATCAGCGAAATTGCAACGCCGCCGCCGCCGCCGCGCCTCCGCCTCTGCAACGCCGACCGAAACAAAAACGAATCCCCCGGTCGCGGCCTCAGTGTCCTCCCACCGCGCCGCGATATAATACAGTATTATTATAGCGGAGGGATACATCTTTTTATTATTAATATTATATATTTTCCGTTTTTTTTTTTTTTCATTTTTCGTTATACGACGACGACGTCTGCAGTTTTTTGTCCTTCCGTACACGTACCGTCGCGTTTTTTTTTTTTTGCAATTCGACAATGTATTGAAAAACAGAAAAAAAAACTACCGCATTTTCGCCTGCCCGTCAAATACATTTCGCGGACAGTAAAATAGAAACACGAATTTTCGCGTCTTCTAAGCGTTTCTAGTCGGGCCGTTTATTGAATTTTGAAAAGTCTTGTCCTCCGCCCCCTCCCCCCTTCACATACCTTATAATCCAATTGATCATCGAAACGATTAAACTACACGTGCAGATCGAACGTGACTTGTTACGGCGGCGACGTAAAACGTATTTTTAAAGTGGCCGTAAACGGGTGAAATCGGCGGTTTTTTCACAGAAAATGTACAATATATAGAATACCCTGGGTGCTCGTTATTGTTACCTATTTCGATTAGAAAAATAATACACTTCTTCAAGGTCCGCGTATAACCCGTAGAATATAATGTATAACGTGGGACGGATGAGTCGATATTTTTTTTTTCTGTCGGATACTATATATTATACATCTATTGGACAATTTAATAATATGTTACTAGAGTATATAACGTCATAAATCTTCGCGTATAATGATTGCACGTCGTATAATAATAATAATAATAATATTATTGATATTGCGGTTACGTAAACTTTATAATATTATTACTATGTGATATTTAACGAAAAAAATAAAAATAAAATAAAGGTCGAACATGTGGTGAGTACATAAATACAAAAATATATTTTTTCTTTCTATTTGCCATTAATATAAGGGTTGGGATTTTATAGCAAAATAAATCGTTAAAATAACAACAACAGAAAAGAAAAAACCATTAATTTCATTCAACTTTAAAATATAAAAAAATATACTTACAAAAAAAAAATATATAAATGAAATTATATATTAAGATTAAAACCCGAATTTACAATCATTTATCCTTTATCCTTTACAATTACTTAGCCTGTTGGGTGCTATATTTTTGTGCGTTGGACACGCCAACTGGGGTTATCCGACTAAATATTTCGTATAAATCATTTAAATTTATTATACTATACATTAATGTTCGGTGGTATGAATGTTATTGACTTTTTGAACATTTTTCTGATCTCTGTTCTTTGAAAAAACACGATTTCACTTTTCTAAAATCAATTTCGGTACACCATAAATCGCTATTAGCTTTTCCAACTTGTGTTTTGCTTCCAACACAACAGTTATATTTTTGTTTACTTAAATTGCATTACGACGATTTCACTCGTTTCTGGCAATAATATAATATTTTAAAAAAGAATTACATAAATATTTTGTTGAATCTTCATGGACATAATGTAAAGTTAAGAAAAAAAAGCACACGTTTAGCGGGAAAAAGCAAAATAAAGTTTACTACATTGTAATCAGAATAATTTTAAATGTTTACACCCTGTTTGTAAAAATGGACTATACAACTATAGTATCAATATTTTGTTTGGAACTTGCTAGATTTTGCTAGGGCGTTTTTGGATTTTGCTAGGGCCCATAAACTTCGAAAATCCATAAACAAACGTGCCGGTATTGTTTTTGTAGCTGCACCGGCAAATTGTCCGATTTCAAAAAAAAAAAAATAATAGTATGCAAATTTATTAAAAATTTAAAAACTCCCTAGCGAAATCTTGCAAATTTCTAGTAAAATATTGATACAACTTGGTACCGGTGCCAACTTGACGGACATTATACTTGCACAGTTTCGCGTGTCTGTATACTGTATTATAGTAGAATTATAGGTATTGCGATTATAATCGTAGATCGAAAAACGTTTTGACGGATTTCCATTCCGCGAGTCGCAGTGACACATCACGCGGACAGAATCAACTATTCCTGTCGTCCGCGTGTCCCGCGATTGGCGCGCGATTAGAGATAAAGAGACGACAAATATAATGTATACAGGTATAATATAGTAAAGTCCTGCACTCGACGGGCGTATAAGGGAAAATAATAATAAGTGTCCGAGATGTCTGCTATGGGCAGTCCGACAACTTGACGGAATCGACCGCGTTGATAGCCGCCAAAGTGTGCGACGTATCTTATAGCCGCGCGAACAATGAGTTCTCGTTTTTCACACCTATCAACGTCGTCGTCGTCGCGGTGTGATGGTAAAAAAAAAAAAATAAAACGCGACACAATTCACAGAATAAATAAATAATATTATACGAGATTTGATAAAGCTATTATATCCGCATCGTCGTCGTCGTTCGTGATGTCTTGTTATTGCACTAGCCTGCAAGTACATATTATAGTCTCGGCGCAGGAGTTTTAATTTCAAACTTTTTATCCTTTGTATTTCGTTTGTGCATGTAAGGCCGATGCCTGTATAGTGCGTACTGCGACGGTATTTATATGAAAAGCTCCTCGTTTAAGTAGAGTTTTGGGGATAATTTGACGAGGAAACTGTACGGGAAAGGAAAATGCTATCTCGTCGGGCGAGGGGAAATCTAAAACTAATTAAGGAATGTAACGTCAGAGAAGCGATATCGTGAGTAACGAAGCTTCAATCGAAATAATATCAAACCGACAGCTTGTCTCAACGGTCTGAGGGCAAATTTAGTGTTTGTTGGACAGAAGTATCAATTATTGCGAGGAGGACAGTCGATTTGATGAGTGCAAGAGGCACAGTGTAAATCGCGCTAAACACTGTCAATAATTAAATTAGCCGATATTTATGGCTAGTAAACGGACTACAGATTACGGAGCCGTATTTTGACGGTATAAATTGATGATGAATTATTACAACAGTAACAGCAGCAGCAAAATGGTGTCGAATTAACGTAGCAATGAATTTAACACACCGGTCGTTTTAATAAATATATAATTTTTTTTTATTCGCGTATTGTTAGGTCACTCGCCGAGTTCTTCGGCCTTCGCATTCTGTATACGAATAGCAGTAAATACGACAGCTGTTGTTATACATAATAATAATATATTATATTAATTGTTGTCGTTTTGTGGTTCCGTTCGGAACGCCGCCGTGCAGAGGCTGACTATAATATAATACATTTTCGATCCTATGTAATTTATAATTGTTTGTAATTCTGGGCGAGTTAACCGATTGGTTTCAATTATTTTAAGTCGATTTACCAGCCCCAAAAATAAAATCACGCCAAATTAAAGTTGATTATGAAAATGTAAAATAAATTAAATTCGAATAACTAAGTCTGAAAATAATTTTTTTTTTTTCTATAAATTTACTATACACTCGTAAACTTATTTTATACTTTAATAATATTTAACCTGTATAGTCTTTGTAGACTTACAAGACTCGTGTTGTATCCCTGAATAAGCCACATGCCCGTCTTGTTCTATGATATTCTTATAAAAATAGGTAAGCAAATTTCGTTAAAAGTAAACGCGAAATAAAGTCGGCGAAACATTTTTTTTTCTACGAGAATGAATAAAATAATCGAGTTAACTTAAAATTTTTTATTGCTAAAAATAACAAAATTATTTTCTAACATTGTTTTTTTTTTAAACCTACAGGCAAGTTAGAAATTTGATCAAAACAAAAGTAACTCTTTAACTATATAGTTACTATCCAGCTTTGATTTTTTGTATACGTTATAGTCGTCGGATAATAGTGGTAATAATAATAATAATAATGATTATTGTTCGGTGATTAGACTGCTCGATAGACCGTATCCGCTTTTATTTTCCGTTTAGGTTCGTTTGACGTTTAACATTTTCTGGCCTCGAGCGTTTTGTTCGTATATTATAATTTCCATCCGGAAAGATTTGTATATTTATTGTTTCTATTCAATAATACAAATCGTATAACCCGACAAGTGGCGTAGATTTATGACGGTGATCGGCCGGCCTCTATATATTACTATATAGTTCGATTTACATAATGTAAATGTTATTTTTTCCCCCGAAAACAACAAAAAAAAAAAAACCACATGGCCTCGTCGCGTATACTTCGGACGCGCGCGCAAGTGCGTTTGTTTCCCGTGTACTCGATAAAATCGTATACAATCTCGCGAGCGATTGATTGACCGAGTATCTGTTAATTGGTGATTATATGTTTGGAAAAAAGAATAAAAAAAAATAACAAGTAAAAAGATGCGTGCTTTACGCTATATTATAAACGCCGTGTCGTATCGGAAAGTGTTTATAGCGTATAGTGACGGGCACTTCCGAACAGTTTAAACGGTCGATGGTTCGGCGGAATTATCGAACAATTCATTAGATTATTTTTTTTCCCACGCGACCGAATAATTTCATTCGAAAAACTATACCGGACATTCCGTAAAACTGTTTCGATTCACTGCATTTTCAGTATTCGTGACGATCAAGTCGGTACCGGCATATTTTAAATTATTATCGTAGGACAGTAAGTATGAATGTATTTTCCGGGGTGACATCCAGATCCCCTACATAATGATAAGAATGTTGTATAGGTAGGAATTCAAAATTCCTATGATACCAACGATGAATTTTTCGAAAATTAATATCGAGAAATTTAGTATTTAATGAAATGAATTCCTGCAGGTTTCTAATACTACGTACAAACTATTGCCTACCCGGATGGGTGCTTGGAGCAGTGAACTTGTGGTGACCAGTTTTTATCACTAATTATTACATTGTTTTATAATAATAAGATATTACCAATGTGATAATTTTTTAATTGAGCTCGTTTAATTTGTTTTCTAAATATTTTAAAATTGCAGTATAATTTAATTAATTAAGCCCATTTAATTGACATAAGTGATAAGAATATGATTCGTTACAAGCTCATTCCTTTTAGCACCTATTCGGGAAATGATATGTATATCTGGTGATAGTGGCCCATTTTAATTAAAAATTTCGGTTTTTTATGGTTGGCAATAGTGATATGATATATTCTTATTTGTCGTAGGAGAATCGTTATCATCCCCATTTTGCGGGGGAATCGGACGGTGCGCTCGCTAAGACAACATCGGTGTGTTGGTCTGCGGATTCGCGAAGTTTATGCGGGACAAAAACCCCATAGCAAAGTCTAGCGCATTACTAGCGAATTTTCGACGCTATATTGTAGTTGTGTACCCGGTTCTAAAATAACGCGTTGCCATACTCGAGAGGCTTCTATATTATGGTGTTCATAGCGATACCGTTGTGTGCCTCGTGCTTATATTTATCTAACAATAACCCGCGCATTATTGATATATTTTTTTTTTTCCCCCCCAAACGACCTCATTGCGGCATTATAGTGCGTATACATACGAACCTCCTCTAAACGGTTTTAATAACGGGCACAAGGACGTCGCCGTCGTTATTTAATAAAACCGAACGTTTAAAATAATCGCGAGAGCTATGCGGCGCTCGCCCGCGAATACCATGCCGAAGTCTCTCTCACTATTTCTCTCTCTCTCTCTTTCACACGAGTTGTGTGTGAAAAACACTGCGTACAGCAAGCCGGCCAGACAGCGTTTTAGAGAGAAGGAGTGCCGCGCGATATTATAATAACAATTATACACCGTTTTCTTCTCGTATTATTCTAAATATATAAACACAGCCGCAATGACGATAATAATAATAATAATAATAATAATAATAATAATAATAATATATACTTAGGTAGATTATACCCTTCTCGGGTGCGCGTATACGAATGCAAATTGTCGATACCGAGTATATAATAATATTATAGTCATATAGCCGGATACGAGAACTTGTATTAAAAAAAAAAAAAACAAAAAAAAAAAAAAATAGAAAAAGATAGACGGCCAAACGGGTCGTATATATTGTTATAATAATTGTATTTTGGAAACCGGCCAATTTAACGGCTGTTAAGCAGACACACGCAGTGTATATGTATATATATACGTTTTTTTTTTTTTTTTTTTTTTTTTTTTTTTACGAGTATATAATACCGACAATACGTGCATTTACGCTATATACGGAGCTTATATACGCTCAAGTCAATCGACCGTATAGGTAAACTGCATTACTTCATCATTTACCGGCTATTGTTGGGCCGCTAATATAAACGTTCAAACGACGAAATAATAATAATAATAATTGTGTGATCGAGAAACCATGCGCTGTCGTAATAATTTACAAGCCACCGCCCAAGGGTTTAAAAAAAAAAATATCACAGATCTGCCGATAACGTATTAATTAATCCCCTCTGATTCGTACGTCTGCGATCGCTTATTATTATCATTATTATCATCATCTTCTTTTTCTTCAAGGGGTTTACGGTCATTACTGACACTTTACGTCTCCCGCACCTCGCGATCGCGTATAGATACTGTCCCTTTCCCCGGGTTTCGTTCCGTCCATCCACCGTAGCTTTCTTTGACGGACTACGGCCTTTATATTATTCTCTGCGGCTGCAGGTCCATCGCATTCAACTGCCGCCTTCAAATTATAACTGTTTTACTTGTCGATTCGGCATTGACCGCGGACTGGAGTTAAATAGTCGATTTGACCGTCGTTTTTGCGGAGCCTAATTTGTCGCCAATATTATACAATCAAAATATTAATTGTATCTGTCGACTACACGTATCGGTAATAAATGAGCCGAATAACTGCAGCCACCCGACGACGAGATTAAAATAATTTTTTTCAAATAACTATGCGCGTATTATTATATAATGTATAAACTATGTAGTACTACAGGTTATAATCTTTTAACGGTAATAAAAAAAAAACAGTTTTTAAAAACGTGACGTTTATATTATTAATAATAATACACGGGGTGTAATTCGACCGTATATAGAGGATTCGATCCTGTATAGTCATATACTCCGCATAATAATATTATACAATATATATTTATACGGTTCCGACAAAGACCCGACGGAAATATATTCAATTGTCGGTTTTCTATTATAATACGCCTGATGATTTTATTATTATTATTATCACTCTTCTATGTTATTATAATATTCATACATAAGCAAACACGCTTCGAACAAAAATGCATGCGCCGAGCGTTCACACTCGCACACGCACACACATATTTTATTATTATGTATAGATACGGCTGGAAATCGTGTGTGTGTGTGTGTGTGTATATGTGTGTGTACGCGCAATGATTTACTCCAATTTGATTCCTATCGTACAATATCTATAGTGCTGCTAGCCCCCCCCCCCCTTCCACTATCTCACTCACTCTCTCTCTCTCTCTCTCTCTCTATATATATATATATATGTAATATCGCCACGTCGACACCGCTTTTAATACTATTCGCCCCGCCGCCGCCGCCGGCTTTATAATAACAAAACCACTGACTGTGTGATAAAAACAACCTCCATAAATCATACGATGCCGCGCGCGCGCGCGCGCGTATACCGGTCGGCCGACCGAAAAAAAAAAATAAAAAAAATCTTCTCCCACCGATATGATGATATTCACATTGTGAGAGGACGACGGAAAGAGCGCCGAATAGAAGAGACCCATCGCGTGATTTATACGCTCGGCTCTCGTCATTGGTTTTCCGAACGCACTGTATACACACACACACACACACACACACACATACATACACACACACACACACACACACACACACACATACACACACCGTGGTAGCTGCAGCGGTGCTGCAACGCCGAGCCGTTGCAAATTGAGATGTGTAGTAGGTATAATGATATATTGTATAATAGGTATAGTTTTGTGTTTTATACGTATAATAATACGTACAAATGTCGTTGTTTGCTTCTGCTTTTGCCGCACCCTGTATATCGTATAGAGGTACGTCATATTATATATTGTACGCACCCCCGACGAAGGGGTGCTCGGCCGGGGCGGGCGCGGCAGAGGGAATACCGTACACACCATATACATATACACGTACAGTAGGCACGCCCCTGACAGGTATCGCGAGACCCTAAAAAAATACCGCCGACCTTTCTCGCGGGATATAACATAATATAATGTAATAACACGGCTTATTGATGTAACGTCGTCTCGCGTACGCTGCGCGCCGTTTTTTATTGTATATAATATATCTAATAAGTAGTGTTTTTTTTTTTTGTTGAAAATTTGTTATTTCGATCGTGCGCGACGATACGAGTACGAGTATGTAATTTTCGGTGTTCTACAGCGAGTTAACGTCTTTCCGAGTGAGTTTTTAATGTTTAATATGTTATGGTTTTTTAAATTATTGTGCAGGTAAAGTGATGTAGAATTGTTTTTTTTTTTATTTTGCCGTATACATATCGTACTTCGTACCCTTTTTCGGAATGCCACTCTCAGTGCGTGTAATTTGGCCTGACCGTCGAATCCTCTGACCTTTGATCGAATTACACATGGATCCGTCAGCTCCCGTAGGTCCCCGCCATATCAGATATTTCGCCGACTTCCTGTGACTACACATCAATATAAGTACGTTGATTTTGACACTTTTAAGTGCATTTTGTTTTATTGTCAGCATTCAGAGTATTTGTCGTATCTGTTGGACTGCGGTTTATGTATTACATACGGTTAAGTGGCGTGAATAAATAAATAGATACTCGTAATAGTAATAATAAAAAAAGGGACACTGTTTAATTAAACCGCTAATTGTTACTTAATTTTCCACGCTGCTCTTGCGTTAGCAGATCGTAATATAAATTATAATCTAAAGTCTAGACTCCCGACGCCTCGTCCTATATTGTCGTATATTTTTTTCTACTCATTTATGCATATTCAATTCGCATCGCCGCACATGTCCCGTATACAGTGCCCGTTCGTTTGTACCATCAAATAATTAGTTTTTAATTGAACGTTCGACGCGGCTCAGTCCGTCGAGTTTTTTCCATCGAAAAATCTACACGCGGCCATTCGTTTAAATATACTCGTTTAAATAAATGTTCAAAGGTTTATCATTATAGTCCACGGTTTGACGTAATATTTCAGAAATGTCTGTTTGACGTTTCACTTATATTTCCATGTATAATGTTCGACCTATTTATAAAGGGGCCGGTCGTATCTTCCAACGTTATCTTATTTTTCGTATTATGTTTTAGTTTGGATATTTTATAAACGATGCGCAGTTACAGTCGCTATGTATAAAAACATATTCGTTTAAGATCGCCTTTGTATATGTGTACTCGTATTTTCGTATTACTGTGTTGTATATACACAGCACACACGTGTAGTTTGTTGGTGTGTATAGCAGAATTTCATCAAATTATTAAAACTACTTGAATATTATAAATTATAAAAGAATTTTTTTTCTTCGATTTCTAATGTGAGCCCAGAGACGGTCTGACTCGTCGGGAAACCCACACCGTTGATCAAAATTGCTTACATTTATTTTAAACGTTGTAATATACATTTTTTAGGGTACTGCAGGATACCGATATTTTCTTTCTTTGTCTAACACATAATATATCGCATAGACATTTAGTCTTCAATTTTGTATAAGGTGTATACATCATGAAGTCGGTCGAGTCAATTTTATTTTGTTTTTTTTTTAAATATATTTTGAAATAAAACTTTTGAGAGCTGAGAACTAAAATTCGATCGAACTCATGTGCGCTGAATTCAAATAAATACATATTCTTCCCTCCTCCTCCCAGAAAGATGATAAAATTTATCGGGAAAAAAAACGTCACCCCTCTACTTCCGACATTTTTCCGTAGTCTTTTAGCCGACGGAAAAATTCGGCCCGAAATCAATTTCTCGGCTTGAACTTTTCTGACGTCTCTGTGTGAGAGTCTATAATGTTTACTTTTAGTGTATTTTTTTTTTTTATCATTATTCGTTAAAACTGATAATATATTATTATACATTATTATGTTTCCTGCGTAACGTCCCGACGAAAATATTCATCGTTTAATAACACGCCGCGTATGATTATTATTATTTAACTCTAAAACAGTCGGCTATACGGGATATTAATGTACTATAATAATATATCGGTAAAAATGTTCGCGTACCCATGCGATAGTAATATAGTAAAATAGTTACACACGAATTTTCGTATCTCGTCTCATCGGGAAAAAAAAAAAAAAAAAAAAAAAAAAAAAAAAATTAAAAATAAAAACCGGTTGCACTAAAATTTCTCTCGGTGTACACGGCTGCGGCGGCGGCGGGTGCACACAAATATACGTACGTTATAATATCGGAATGCATTTCTTTTGGACCGCCGCCATGTGTGTTGGTGTAACGAGGTCCAGGTGCTTCCAAGTGTGTTTGCGACCTCGAGTAGCCGGAGGGTATATAATAGCCCCCCCCCCTCCTTCACCTCCCCAAATGCAGGTCGTTGCTGATCTATCGTTTTATTCTTTTACACACGCGTATAAAATCGAACTAGTTTTC
Organism: Cinara cedri; assembly: GCA_902439185.1. Classification (NCBI taxonomy): domain Eukaryota; kingdom Metazoa; phylum Arthropoda; class Insecta; order Hemiptera; family Aphididae; genus Cinara; species Cinara cedri. Next base: position 102,781 of record CABPRJ010000995.1, on the reverse strand, counting down.
TCTATAAAAGTCGTATAATACGAACGATTTATCTCGCGAACGAATAATATTTGCGCGGCGTAACAATAAAATAGTTAAACACGTTTTATTATGTATTATGTTTGAATCTCCCGTCAGGGGTGTATTGGTAGGTAGGTACGCCTGAAAATATATTATAATAAATAAAAAGGCGTTTCTTTTTTTTTTTTGAAACGACGCGTAAGCATATATATTTGTATAATATTGTATGGTAATAAAAGTCGTTACCTACAACTGCGCGCTCGTACAAACGGAATATTATAATAATAATATATTTTGTAGTTCAATGCTATTCTCACAAACGTTGTGTACGACTCACGACTGTAATAGTTAATTTAATAAAAAAAAAAAAATTGTTTTCGCGCATTTATTCACTTTATATAGCCATTTTTACGGCGTCTTTCACCGCTGCGTAATTATAGTAAACATACTCGTACGATATTCTACACAACCCGTTGAAACGTAGCCTTGAACGAAAATATTGGTAAATACTTGGAGAAATACTATCGAGAAATTTCACGTTTTTTTTTTTTTTTTATATACGCGCGTCACCTAGTTCGTAAAGTAAACGCGTAATTTGAATACATATTTCTGCACGAACCGCATAGTGTAAACATGATAGAGTATATTTATTTATTAATTTTAAACTGTTTTTGAATGAAACCGAATGGACCGATTTTTGTGTTTTTAGATTCTGTGAATAACTGTATAGTTTTGTTGAGACGTGTTTTTTCGCTTCGTAACACACATTTTCTCGCGGCTGTACGTCGAAAGACGCGGAATTTCCGCCCGACGGTACTTTGTTTGAAAACTTTTTCCATACACATTTCTTATAGTTTTTCGAAACATCTGTATTATTTTTGTCAACACTCGTGGGGTCACATTTTGGCGCGCGAGGCAAGGTTACGAAGTGTTTTTAACAAATGCCTATATGTGTTTGACACGTTTTAAACGTTCGAACGTTAAATTAAAAAAAAAAAAAAAAACTAATGTATTCCGAATCGTAACTGAATTACTTTAGGGTATAAAAGTAAACATTTTATTTAATTTCTATATACTTTGTTCCTAAGAAAGCGTGTGTTATACCCGCATGTGTTATCTCCGCCTTACAAACGTACGTTGTACCAAATCTTCGTCTAGCAGAGACGGCATCGCTGTACGGTTAGGTTACAGTGAATTGACCTATTATCACACTTACAGATACTGAAATTATCTGCGGAACGTTGACGTTATTTTTTCGATATTATAATTTTTAAGAGTGATACGAATATGTGAAATATCTGCACGATTTATCAATACTTGTATTGTATTCTAGTGATTCACTGTAATATTAAAACTAACAGCACAAAATCGGCCCAGCTGAACTCAAATTTGCTATGTCGTCGTATACGTGTTTTATCACGTGCTTTTAAATGATTACGATCAAATTATATTTACAGTTTAGTATTATTTACTTATTATTGTTATTAAATCGAGTTTGCAACCCTGGCTAAAAGTGACGGAAAAAGCACGACTATTACCAATACGCTATCATATATTATAACGGGTATAATCTCATATCGCGTTCACCGAGCTCCGCGCAGAATCGTTTTTCAATCGCAATCGTAAAATCGTTTTCTCTACACAACGCGTCTACGGGGGAATCGGAAATTTATAAAAGCTTAAAAATAAAAAAATAAAAGCCAATTCCTAATCAATACGTAAATACGGGCATTTCCTCTCGTTACTTATGCTCGTTAAATATACCTGTATGAATTTCGATATTAGATTACTCTTGGTTTTTCTCGTATTTTCGAGCTAACGACGAGGTGGGGGTGGGACACTTAACCCCTAACTTTCACCTCGCCCGCGCTGTACGCCACCGATACCCGTCGTCGCTCGTTACGCCGAAAATGCCAGCGGCCCGTAAGTACATACGGCGGGCAGTGTATTTTTTTCGGTTCCCCCCCCCCTCCCCCCACCCTACCGGTTTTTATTATTTTTATTCGCGAATAAAAGCCGTTCGGCTTTCAATAACGCCGAACCGCGCGTACGGCGCTGCCATTGTTTCAATTATGTACGGCGTTATTGTTTTTCCGCCCGCGGCCACCGAGAGCCGTTCGACCGTTACGGCGCGCAGTATTTCACATCACATAACGCGCGCGCCGACCGTATACGCGATATTATATGTACTTATATATATATACGTGCGTGTATATTATTAGCCCGCGACCCTTATTGCGTTGCGTACACAGTACACACACACACACACACACACACATAATAATAATAATATTATTATTATTATTATTATTATTGTTATTATATATCGCGTGTTGGCGCAAAAATCACGGTCCAACCGAGAACGATAAAGCGAACGTGCCCGGCGTCGTCGCGCGGCCCGCGGGAAAACTCGACAATTTCTGGCTCGCCCTCGGGCCATGTATCATTTCCGGGTGCGCGGTATTTCGCGATATAAATTACCAGATAATTTACTTAACCTCCTATACGTATACGTGTATATATATATATATATAGTCCCTGTATTCGCGTTATTTTCCCATATATATATATATATATATATATATACGGCGGCGGCGGTGCGGAGAAGTTGTGCCGCGCGCGTGTTTGCAGTTTGTTGCCTCCAAAGACGCGGGGAATGTACTCGCCGGCCTGCGCGCGTGTGTGTACAACTGCCCACTGCTGCACTGCATACATACGCGCGCACACATACACACACACACACATACACCCCATCACACCGTCACACCGCGGTACTCTATGGGCGGCCGATTCGCGAACGTGCGTGTGTATTGGACCGGATACGGGCGCGAGAAAGGTCCATGACGGTTTTTGACGTGCGGCGAAGATTTGTGGACCGACCGACCTTTTGTGTGTCCCTGTATATGTATATATATATAGTGTATGTGTGTGTGTGTGCTCTCGTACAGAAGCGCCGTGCAGTGTGCGAAGCTATTTTATGTATTATACACACACATACACACATGCGCGGCGGCGGTATAGGAAATGCTGCAGCTCTCTTTCTCCGCGGGAGGGCGGCCGGAGCGCAAGAGTGAAGGAGGCGCTGTGTGCCGTATTAGTCGTCTGGTGGTGAAAGCGTAGAGTTCCTGGTGATATGTGTGTGTGTGTGTGTATAGGTTATATGTGTTCTCGGTTTCTGGCGTTCCCTTTTTTTTTTCTGTTTTTGTTTTGCACTACCACACATTTCGGCACACCGCGGGGCGAGAAATGCTTTTAAAACGACACGACCCTTTGAGTCGTCGTCGTCACACTATACACCGCACGTATTATACATAATATATCGGCGGGCCTTTCCCTCGCCGCCACGTACGATATATTCGCTTTTTTCCCTCTCTCTCTCTCTCTCTTTCTCACCCTCCGAACAAATTCCATTAAGTCTCGGGCGACCCTCGCCCCGATACAACACACAGTACCCGCGCGATTTAGCCGTCGCCGACGATTTGTACGTAATTAATCCGCCGTCGACATTTTACGCGAATAACGGCCCGTAGACCCCGCTGCAGACGAGGGCATTTAATTGCCTACACATACGTACGCGTTCTGTATACACGGTCGAACACTTGCGCGGGCGAGCACCGCGTCTTGAATCGGAAGCTTGAAACGCGGGCACGCGAGATATATTGCAGCAATCGTCACTTATCACTCCTGCCATCTCCCCGCCCGAAACCGGGTCCGGGAACACTTTTTCCAATACGACGTTATTCGGTTTTTCGTGGCGTTGCATTGTTTTCTAGTCGTGTCGAGCACGGGGGCGAGTTGGCGAGTGGAAAGCGCGCGCGGAAATTATTCGTTTTTATCGGTACACGCCTTCCGGCGAAATGTGCACGGTATGGAGTACGAGTGTTATGCGTATAAAATTAACATACCGCGTTTCGCGGGCTCGGGATTAAAATTAAACGGTGAACGCGGGTAGGGCAGAACGCCCGGGCCCGCATGATCAGCGATCGGCGAAGAGGGCGATTGTACCCGTACGGGGCGGCGCGGCTGATGGGGAACGGGTTCTCGTCGGGCGGAAGGGAACGCGGACAATGGCGGAGAATTGAAGGTCGGGCGCGCCGGCAGCGCCGTCGAAAAGAGCGGAAATGAAAGACGTGTCGGCCTGAGTCCGCGGAGAGGCCGTGCAATGTGCGAACGGCGAGGAATATTTTAATGGGATCGGTTGAAAATTTGCGATTGGCCCGCGAACTCGGTGAAGCGCACGTTCCAAATCTCGCGCGCCACGTCCCGGGGATATTCGAACGGAGGATTCTCTGTATTTGCGCGTTTGGTCCCGCGAGTTGTCGGCTCGGATGTCGGAAAGTCGCGCGCAGCAGATGAGCCGCGACATTGAACGGTGTCGTTGACGAACCCGCGGACGGCCCCGCGAGTAGACGGAGCGTTTTTTATTGGTCACGGGATAAGCGTACGAGTCGCGGTATTCGCGTGCGCCGTGGTGACAAAGTACGCCGCCGCCGTGTGTTGTTATCACTTTGAAAGTCGCCGTTTTCGCTCCGGTGAAAACACCGTATTTTACTTGTTCCCCCGCAGCGCGCGGTTCGCGAGACGCGATTTATCATCGTTCAGCGCGACTCGCGCGGAAGATAAATTATATTGCAATACACGCGGCGGCGGTTTGGTTTGTTCAACCGAAAACCCTCGATAAGCCGCCGAAATCCCATTTCGCGCCGCCGTGTCACGCTCGAGAGGGGCGGGTGTTCGACCTTTATACACGTTTTGCACTTGTAATTTAGTCGTAACGTGTATGCACTGCGGTATGCGAGTGCGCGGTTTTACGTTCCGAGAGCGCGTAATCAAATTATCCCGGTATCGAATAATATTCCTCCGCGTGTCGGACGGCATTCGCGTTTTTCCTTCGGATTCCCGCCGTTTCCACAACGCGCGGCGTGCACGCGACGCACGGCGAAATCGCGTAACGACAATAGCAGTGGCAATCGAAATATTGTCGTCCGCTTACCTAACCGCGCGCGCGTTTCGGAAGCGCCGTAAGCACGCGCGTCTATGTACCCGCGATTATTACGGCGCGCAGTAGGAAATGTTTCGTTAAACATCTGTTTTAACGCCTAAATCAATTTCGAATAACCGAAACGCGACTGACATTTTCGAGCGCGAAAAATGCCTGTGCGTATATGGACAGCGTTTACGTACGCTGTTAACATTACGCTCGTCCCCTGCCAGTCTGCCACTGCTGGGCAACAACATGGTCGTCGTGTGTGACCCTCTTGCGCGGAAAGGTCGGCAAGTAGGGACCCGCCTTTCCGGCCGAAACGAACTGTAATGCACACCATAATATTATATATACGCGATCGCCAGCTATGAATGCTCGTATATAAATAATATATTGTACGTTAGCGGTCCCCGAGTCCCACGTACGGTGACAGTATGTATCGATCTGCGGTGTTTGCGCGGCTAAACGACTATAAAACTTATTACCCGCTATAGGGTACGATGGCGTTACGACGTATTTCGGCGTAACGAACTGCCCGTGTTTGTTTACATTTTACACCTTGTCGGAATGTCGCGCAGAGAATAGGGGCAATGTTTTTGTTTTTTTTTTTATCACCGGATTACTGTATTAGCTCGCCGACAATTCCGAGAAGACCCGAACGCGTCCTGGTCCGCCATTTCCGTGGGAATTACGAGATGGTAAAACTGAGAGCGATAACAGTGCCGAGTCACTCGGAATCACCACCTCGTCCGTCATTTACGTACGTAATAACGCGCAATTATCTCCTCAACGACGCCGGGAAATGGTAACATAATAGTTGATTACTTTTGTTGTCGGGTATCGTTGTTTATACTTTCAACAGTGCGTGGTATGAGTTTTAGTAGTTTTACAGTGCGGTTACAAATAATTGAAGAAATGAGGTAGATCTTTAATCAAAATAATATGTTTCGCGCTAATATTGCGTTCACAATGTTTTCATCGCGACGCAATATCGTGTGTTATTGACTGAAACACGTTGTGTTGATGCGTCAAGGCTTTGATATATAGTAGTGACGTAATCGTCGTGTACGCGATTTACAATGTAACCGTGAGCATGTATGTATATATATATAAAAAAAAAAAAAATTATTAAACAAAACAGTTTTAGATTCGTTCGTTTTATTAATATCGGACAGTAGTGGCCGTGCTTCATTATAATGTATCGAGTTTTGTGACACGGGGCGATAGTACGTAACTGACAAAATCACCGCCAGTGGCGGCCGCGGTACCCAATTTTCCAAAAAATTCCATCATACCCTACGTGTAGGTGTATACAGTTATTTAGCCGTCGTACCTGAATTCTACAGCCGGCTCCGGTTATCGCCTCAAACAATATTCTGTGCTCGCGCTGTGTACGGGCAAATTATCGTACATATTACGTTTTATTTGTTTTGCGGTATAATATTATATTTTAGTTTCTATTCGTTCTCGCGACAACACAATAATGTACTTTTATACCTATTATAATATTATACGCGAGCGTGCAGCGAAAATAAAGTAACGCGTGCAGCGCCGACGATATGCGTGCCTACCCGTACAGAATCGCAACGGCGAAGCTTTTTCAGACCCGGTAATTATTTTTCTTTTTCGTTGTTTTTTTTTTTTTTTTTATTCCTTTCAAAACACAATTTTACCCCGCGTCTATATAATACATTCCATGTCAGGCACCGGTCGGTTTTTTATCCGCGTTTAGAATCGAATTCGCGTGCTCGCCGGTCGTAAATATCGCATTTTGCCCCTCGCGCCTCTCCCCCCCCCCTCGTTCCCTCCCCCGTCCCCTTGCCGTCTGCCCGCGCACACGACCAATTGCGACCCGTACGCATGTCGCCCCGGTCGGCCGTGCCACGAGCAATCGCGTTTTCCATTTTGTTCCGCTATTACTAAATTACTAATAAAGATTCATCGGGCGTATAATATAATATAATACACGCCGTCGTCGTCGTCGTATACAACCGCAATGTGTTTCTATATATAATTTAATATGTTTATACATATATATGTATATATTATTACTTATTTAGTCTTTGTACACCGCAACGGAATCGTTCACTGTCGTACACGATATTTTAATCAGGCGAGCACTGCAGGCTACAATATCGTGCGTACACTCGGATAATTTCTTTAGATAATACCGTATAGACGACTGAAAATGAGAAAAATAAAAAAAACCAACGGCTTTTATCTCGTGACGTATCGGTGCGGTTCCGGAATTTGCGCACATAGCCGTAAAAAACGCCACCACTTATTAGAGACCCGCAGAGACTTCGATGATTTAAAAAAAATAAAAATTATCGATTCGAATTGTGTACACGTATACAAATTCGTTTGTAACGAGAAAAAAAGCAAAAATATGCGAAATTTCGAATAACGTTCCGAAATCCGAGTCTGCGAAACGAGTTTTGGGCGGGGGAAAAAATCGGAAAGTCGTCCCATTTCTGATGATAAAACGGAAAAACGCGCGGCATTATACATGCTATCAAAATATGCGATTATAAACGTATACGTATAGATGTACTATTTGTTAGTGTTTGTTTTTTTTTTTTTTTTTATCTAAATTCTTTATTCGATATATTAGTATATTCCGATTATGTTTCGCGAGAATTATTTCAACTATTGTTCAAACCAAATACACACTATTATTATTATTATTATTATTATTATTACTATGGCGTATAATACAAATTACAAATACCCGCGACCCCTCGTTTACACTGTTATACGCGACTATTATCGTAGAAATACCGATCTCATCGCATAGGCCAAAATAATGATATAAATAATAATATACGGGCCGCGGCGCATGTAATAAATCATGTCGAACATTGTTTCGCTAATTATTCCGTATATTATTACATTCAACAAACGGGTCGCCGGCCGCGGTCGCCGTTCTCGCGTAATATAATGAAACGTGTAAAACGGTAAACCGAAATCGTGTTTTACGTCCGGAATTAATTCGTAGACGCGGTTTTCGTTTTTTTTTTTTTTTTTTTTTTTTAACGCGTATCGGCGGCACACGTGTGCGGTTTCGCCCGAAACGGTAACGAGGAAATATTTCGGCCGGACGCGCTTTTAAACGGGAGTGTTGTTTTTCCCCCCTACCCCCCCCCACTCGAAAGATCGTGATTTCCGAAACGCTAAACATAGGTTCGAACAGCCGTATTTTTTCAAGCAACTTTTTTACCGATTTAACGGGTTTTTTTTCCCCCGGTCAATTAATTTACGCGATTTAAGACTTAGTGTACCTATATAATACGTATGCGTAATTGTACGATGTTATACAGAACCCGTAAATACGTGAATATACTACGTACGTGTAAACGTGAATAATATTACACGTGTACGCGATTATTATAGATTCGAATTACACGCGAAATCGGGAAATGTGCGTGTAAGCTTTAATTCGGATTATTATTTCTGCGCGTTCTTTTTATTGTACACGGTTTATCTTCGTGTCTATAACGAATATTATAATTTTCGTGTCGATTGTCTGCACACGTTCTACCCAAACGACTTCGGCATTATTCATACCGATGACAAACTTACCGGCGATTTAACGAACACGTATACCGCAGTTGTGTGTATGTATATGTGTGACGGTAAACGTTGTGAAATCGATTAACGCTGTTATCGTATTTATACTTTTTCGCGAACGAAAACCGATTGTGTGCTGTTAATTCTAACATTGGGGTGTATTTGTCAATTACTAAACCTAAAGATAAGAACATTGTTTATATATTTATACGTTAGATTTTTCAAACGAGTTACGAATGTGTAAAACATTAGAATTTTAAAATCATCCTATTCCGCTTAAAAATGAAAATATCAAAAACCGATTCCACAACATTTACCGCAAAACAAATATACGTATGTATAAATAAGCGATAATAATAACAAACTAGTTTTTGGCCGTTCGTAGATTCCCGTAGGAGGAGGACGAGGTGGAGGAAGATGAGGAGGAGGAGGAAGCGAGGAACCGAATCGACGACGACAATGACTACGACCGAGAAACAAAAGATGGGATACGATGGGCGTGTGTGTGTGTGTGTGACGATTCGCCGGGTATACCGACTATAAAATTACGTTTTTTCTATTTCGTTATAATATATCCTCCGGGTCCCGCGAGCGTACAGCAATACAACCGGCACGGGTTCAACATGGGTGGTATTCGTAGTTTAGTACGCAACCACACCCGACGAAATGTCGTTCCCGTCCGACGGCGGCGGCGGCGGCGATACCATCTGCCCGGCTATAGGTAACCGCGAGATCCCCTCGCGTCTCCCCTTTCCCCCCTCCCGCCTCCCCTATCCCCCCTCCTGCCCCTCGCCCCCCCCACTATTAAAAAGTTCGTCCTCTCCGTCCGACTTTTTACCCCTCAACCTTGTCCCATCCTCTCACTCCTCCTCGCGCGACCCTATATTTCTACCTGCAGGGGCACTTATCATCGCCCAACGCACGCACTCGCGCACGCACAGCCGCACGCACGCACGCACGCATACACACGAGCTGCACACCGCAGCACCGGGCTAACCTGTAATTATTTGGCTACTCTAATCTGGTCGGCCGACCGTGGCCGGCGATAATAATTATTAAACTGCAGGCCGGGAACAATCGCCGCCGTGACGGTGCGGCGGTGGTACACAGCAGAGGGGTGTGGCGGGGCCGCCGGAAGTGCGTAGGTGTGGCTTGTGGCCGAACCGCCGCCGCCGCCGTTGTTATTTTGTTGTTGTTGCCGTTGCCGGAAATGAAGTGTCCGAACGACAGAAAAGCGTCTAACCGGCCGATATCGATCTGCGGTGTACAATACAATATTATTATAATGACGCGGCTAGAATAATGTTACGAAATTCCGATTCGTTATCTCTGAGGGGTGTGTGGGGGGTGGGGGTTTCGTGTCTACGTCGAGATTTATCGTCGTCCGGACGTCGAGTCCGGCGGAGGTCCGGTCAAAAATCGCTTTGCCAGCAGTGGACACGACGTACTTTCTTACGCCGACATTATTCACGAGTGGTAATATGCCTTTGTAATGACGTTGCGTTCAATTCTTATCGGTTCGCGGCCAGTCCGACAGATGGAGCTGTCGTGCAACAATATCGTCGAAATTCCACGGGACAAAAACATTGTAAAAATACACGCGGGCAAACCGAGCCGAAACCGGCAGATTTTACAATTATTTTTACCGAACAAAATGGAAAGCGACGAATTGCCGAAATCGTTTTGCACCGAGGAGTTTCGTTCACTGTTGCTAGTGAACGCCACAGTGCTATTTTCAGTGTCGGAAAATCGCGCGCACCAACAGAGTCGTGTGCGCGATACAGTGATACGGGGATAGTAGCACGCGTCGGCAAGCGAAGTAGCTAACGAAATATCGTCGCACGACAAACGCGACAGTGACCGACTCGTGAACGCGACGATGCCGTTGGCCGCCGTGCTAGAGCAGAATCCTATAAATGGGAAACGGGAGATTCGAGTGCGAATACACGCGGCCGGGGTACCCGCGCAAATAGCGTATCGCCGGCGCCGTCGTGATTTATTCGTAAAACGACGAATCGCCGCGGTGCCCGCCGGGAGCCGCAGCCGTACAGGACGTAACCGACCCGTACGCATGCGGGATAAAAAGACAAAGGTCAAAGTCCTCACGTTTCCATTCATCCGCGAACGTAATCGCATGTCGTTAACCGCCGCCGCGAAGCAGGCATGCGCCTATGAACGTAAACGGACAACAACGGCAGCAGCAGCAATAACAACAACAATAACAATAACAATAACCACGTGGTTGTCGTATAGTATATTTTATTACCTTACGCCGCCGTTCTCGCGCGCGCGACAAGGTCGAAAAACGTATTTTATTATTATTTTTACGACTGTGTGTGTGCGTTCGCAAAGCCGTCGCCGTCGTCGTCGTCGGTGGTGGCGGCGGCGGCTGGCCCGGCCTAAGTAGAATACCATTGTGCCAGGTTATGGACGTTAAAATACTACTACAACTACTACTACTACTACTACAACTACTACTACTACCGCACGAATGCTACTGCTTGTGAATGAGCGAGAGAGAATAAACACACATATACACACACACACACACACAAACGCGCACGTATACAAGTTGTTGTCCGGACCGGGTAATAAAAACGGGCCATTAAGAAGCGAAAACGGCAGTTTAATGGGTGTAATTTACATTATTACTGCCCCGGCCCGTCGTCGACGTAGTCGTCGCCGCCGCCGCGAGTAGTCGCAATGGAATTGTAGTAGTAGTAGTAGTAGTAGTAGTAGTAGTAGTAGTAGTGGTAGTAGTAGTAGTAGTAGTAGTAGTAGTAGTAGTAGTCGTCGTTTCCGCGTCCACACCGCAAAACCGTTAGATGTCGCGCGACACGATTTACGACCCGCGGTCCGTCGGTCCGTCAGACGACAGTAGATGGCGCGCGAGTTTCAGACCCCGTGCGTTTTCGATCTCATTTTATTGGTATTATATAGTTTACAACCATAATATTGTTATTGCCCCGTTCCGTTTACGGTTAAAACGTTAAAATCGAATATTATTATTTTTTATTTGATATTATGTATAGAATAAAATATTCGTTTTCGAAGCATTTTAATTAAATATTATAATTAATAATTTAGTATCCGTGAAGGTTTACGGACGCGGATTTTCGCGTTTCTATTACTCATTCCTAATATTTTTTCTTTTTCTTTTTTTCCCCGCGGTTCAAAATGTCACGTCGTTATCGACAGTACGTGCCCGGAGTTTAATAGAAATGTTTTCAAGTTTTTCTCTCTTTTCGTGGTAACGTTTTTTTTTTTTTTTTTTAAAGATTTTTCAACCGGTTTCGTTTGTAAGTAAAACGGACACGTTTTCGATAAGAATCTATAGTAAAAATCACGTACTGCTCATAAAAATATTATATATTATACTCATTATCCGACTATATCAGTCCCATCTGCGTTCCCATCTTCAAATCCTGATCCCGAAGGAAAAAAATATACTACAATATGCATTCGTGTTCCATCAGTAGGTCTTTTGAATCGCATTTTGTGTGCATAATTTTACTCTCGAATTTCTATATATGGTTGGTATACGATTTATTATTATTACACTATCCTTGTTTGTAGCCAATTTCGGTCGTACAACATTGTTTTTTTTTTATTTTTCGGTTTTTGTTTCGACCGTCGCTGTATTCTTTATAGTTTTTTGGTGGGGTACCCTATATTTAGACGAACACAAATATTTCGAATTTTGTTTTTTCATTGTGGGTACGTCTTTTTATAGCAGCGGTATTTAATCTTTATTAATAATTGACATTGTGGTTTCGCGTTGAATAAAATACAGTTTTATAAATATTTATACAATACGCGTCGGGTTTCGTGTTTAATTACGTTTTTAGCGGCGTATCACATGACGTTATACCCGCTTAAACGTTTAACAAATTAGTTTGCTTTTGGACATACAAATAGTTTTAACGGCTCGTAAAAATCGTATTGTCAATATAAAAATAATATTATTACGTTCGTGTAAATAGCACGGATGTTATTTCGTTTCAGCTTATTGTTTAGGCCGGGCGAGTTAATCATTTTTTTTTCAACCTCGTTAAGTCAAAAGTTGCCTACGACAAGAATTATTTAACTCGATTTAAAATACGCGGAAACATACCTGGAAGTTTACACTTTAACCGATCGTTAAGTGCGCACTAAAAGTAACTTATTATTATAACAGTGGCGGCGCGTGTGCTCGGAACTTTTTGTTCGACAGGAGTGAAAGAGGGAGATGAAAACAATTTCGTACGAAATATATGTGCAACGTACATGGATCAATAATTATAAAAAGAAATTTAACGTCGATTCGAAATTATTTCCTCTATACACACCTATGTACAGACAATACGAATCGTATTTTTTACCACGGTCATTTATAATAATAATATTACAGTGCACACACGACTCCCGGCATCAGCACCAGCAGTGTTGTGATACACGATATCGATACGGTCGCGTTCGGCCCGTTTTTTTTTTTTTTTTTGTGTATACCTTTAAATCCGAAGAAATTCGTTCCACTTGTACAACAGTCGGGTAACACGACCTATTTTATTGCTGTTGTGTATTTCATAAGTGCGTATCGGTACCTACCCGCTGTTTATCGGGCCGTTCTTACAATAATATTCGATCGGTAGGTGTTTTTTTTTTCTTCAGATCCGTATAGGTATATAAGTGTATACGCAATTTTCGGGAGGGGGGGAGGGAACACCGGTAGCCACTGCACGTAATATTCGTTCGCCTGCGCGTGTATTCTATTCTGTATTATATGTATACTGTCGGTGTCGTCTCGCGCAGTACAATAATATTGCAATGATAACAATTGGCGTTTTTTTTTTTAATCTCTATTCGTCGTTAAAAAAAAAAAAAAAAAAAAAAAACGCGAACAAATAATTTAATATAATGTAGTGAAAATTCGCCGTCGGGCGTCCGCCGTGGGTGGTCACCTGCATGCTGCAGAACACACGGCTGTTTTTTTTTTCTGTGAGGACCGTAAAATTATTATGATACGCCGGTAACTTACCTGTATATATGTACACGCATATATTTCCTGCAATATCCATAGGTGCAGTGTTTCTTTTTTTTCCCGGTTTACAATGCGGCAATAAAAATCGCGAGTTAAAAAATTAGTATTTCGATCGGCGCCCGCGGAATGGACGCGCGTCGGTCACGATTTTCGGTTGCGTTTCGCAAGTAAAAAAATTAAAAAACCCATTAATATGTTAGTCGCCGGCGCAGTGCATTATCGCCGCAGTGTTTTACGAATGACTGATTGCAGTCACTACTTAAGCTGTTGATAATAATATGTCGTTTATAATACTGCGGAAAAGCGACAGTGGCCGTTTCCATCGTCATCGTCGTTGTCGTCGTCCCGTCGTCGTCATACGTGTATCGCGAATACAGGTAAATTTGTATTATTTTCCGCGCGATATTGCTTTTAAATATTTTATCTGTGATTCATCCGAGGATGTGTTTTTTTATGTGTCCGTAGACGAATTTTCTACCAGAAATATCGGTCCGACCCAAAGATTTAAAAGAACTTTCTTGTAGTATTTTTTTTTCGGTTTTTTTTTCTTTTTTATTCAGGCGGTCTCAATAAACGCGAAAACCATCAATTTTTTCGTATACGATTTTCGTTGTTTTCCGGGTTACCTCGGTAACAATATAAGGGAAAAAAATACAACTGCAGATTATATACTCTGCGCAGAACCGTTTTTTTTCGTTAGCCACCGCGTATAGACACGCGAATGAAATTACTCCGTGTATCTTCGGCCCTTTCGACTTCCCTCCGTATAAACACGCCCGTCATCAGCTGTATCGGCTTTATTTGTTTTTTTATTTATTTTTTTTTTTTTTTGGCCCGACGGTATAGGTACATAAGTGTGACGTGACGGACGAACGCCCGATGTCGTGTTATTTTTTTTTTCCTTATATTCGTTCCCATCACACGCGCGCGCTCTCGCGTACATTCCCAGGCCAAGCACGTTCGCGTCGGGGCTAAAGTTTTCCGGCTGAAAGCAATAATCGCCATAATAATAGTATGTATAGGAACATATCATGTATACAATAGTCGGGCCGAATTTTTTTTATGAAATTCACGTATGGGTGCGCGAATATTGCGCGAGATTCTTGGAATTCGCGACAATCGAAACGCGTATACGACTCGCGAGTAAAGTAGTATAACGCGAATATAAGCGAAACTCTGTACAATTTTTTTATCAGCACGCGCACGCGATCGAGGCTAAACGAACAGAAAAAATGTAACGGTTCTCGATGAACGACAATAACGCTATACTACGGGACAGTAATAATTATTGAACGGTGTACGGTTATCGCGGAGGGTTAAAAGTAGTTAAATAATATATTTTTTAATTTATACATGATTGTTGAAATTAAACAATAGTTAGAATATTAGAAAATAACTCGGTCAGCTATCGTACAGGTATATAGTGTCTTCTTTAAATAATTGATTTTTAACTTTAATCGGTTAAATTTATTGAAATACTTGGCCGTTGTTTGTGTAAAAATACCGAAAACAACGTATTTTTACGTGAATATCGTCGTTCAACGCGTAAAACGAGACGGGCTCGAGACCTTTGGGATATCCACTCGAGTCTTGCGGTCGTAAAAGTATAATAATATAAACGCCAGAGAAATTTACGTTTACGTTTACGCGCATGTGTAGTGTAGGGTGATTAATTTAGAGTGCGGATTATAATGTGAATTGTATTTTAGTATCTGAGTGTTGCGAATAATGTATTGGTTTTACTAAGATGTTTATATGTTTATTTTTTTTTTATACTGTGTACAAAAATTCGATCAGAAATTTTGTTCAGATGTATACGCGTGGCACCATTTCCGAAAGAGTATGTTGTCCTGTTGGCACATTAGGAGGTTGTTTTTTTTTTTTTTTTTGATTTTCCAAGCGGTTTTCGTGATATCTGGAAAAAAAAACACGATAAAACGTAAGAAAAATTGTATTGTTTTTCAACTTTGTTATTTGTTGTTATTCAGTTAAAAATATTCATAGAGACTTGAAACTGGGACGGAAAACCTATATTTGCCTTTTTTATTTTAGGAAAAATTTAAAAAAAATGTATGCCATTATCGGTTATTTATAAACATTTTCATTTTGCGAGTTTTATACCTAATTTTTATTCGGTAGGTATTCCGTGGTAAATTTGTTAGAAAAGAAAGCCTGAATGGAGAGGTACTTTAGAGAGGTAATTTTAAAATTTTTCCAGGAGTTTTCCCAGCAAATGTGAAAAACCGGGAAAAAACCCGTCCGGCCATTTTTGGATCCGAGTTTCCGGACCGATATAACGTTCTAAAAATATTTTTGCGCAATAAACTTTCACACGTGCGTCTAATGATATAAGCCATTGCGGCGCCGCCGTTTACATTCTTTTTGTTTATAAGTACCTTTTTTAATTATTATTATTATTTTGTCGGTATAATAGCGGACGACGAGGTTTCCATCGCCGGAGAAACTCGGTGCTGTTCAGCAGCGGTTATTGTAATTACTTTATTAGTGTCGTGCCGTCATATTATTATTATAGATATAGAATAATATGTACAAGCGTACGACGACGACGACGACGGTAGCAACAGTATAAATAGTTGTACGTAATCGACAGTTCATCTGTCAACTATTAACAATCGGGTTTTAACGGGGGGGGGGAATAACAGAAAACGTCGTATTTGTTTTTTATTTTTCAACTGCGGACCGGCAGCAGCAGATATATTGTATTATTCGATATTCACATGCGCTAAACGAGTTTTGTCCGTCGATATTGGTTGTTGCAGTTGCAGCAGCAGCATCACAAGTATATACATATAATTGTAAAGGCAAAAAAAAAAAACGTCGTCGTCCGCTCTGCAGTAGGTTTCTTTTTATTTTATTAAATATTCCCTTATAGCGGTCGCTTGACCAATAAAATATTATATTACACTGTCGATTTAAGTACTATCCGTATATAATACTCTGTATTATGTTCTTTTTACCGCTCTAATGAGACGTGCGGTGGCTTACACGATATTATTGGCGACGTTTCGTGTGTATATATATACACACATTACTGATATTTTGCGATAAATCGAAATCAATAATAATAATAACAATAAGAGTAATAATAATATTAATATAATTGACGATTATTTTAATACCGCGCATGTATGTTTAGACGGGTAATAATATCGGTGTACCTATACTCGTAAACGCGGACAAAAATAATATGGTCATCTGGCGGAAATATATTTTGGCCGAGCAAAATCTTGGTATTTACCAAGATTTAAATTTCGCGACTTATTAACGCCTTTAAATCCTATTTAATATTCACTTCTTCTTCGTGTTTCGTCCTTTGTCTATTGCCTCTTCCAATATGGCTTTTATACGTCCTCCACACTTCTACGTCAAACTATATAATATATATCTACGCAGCTATTGTAGATGTCCTTATCATTTTGTGTACCGTCTTTCGTTGATATAATTGAGTAGGCTGAAATCGTTAAAATATGCTTCAAAAATCGTATAGAATCTATTAATCTGAATTTCAGAAATCGAAAAAACCCGCTAAAGGATACTTTCAGGTTAAATTTATACCGCGGTTCTGGTGCGTCTTGAAACGAACCGACGGAATCGTGTCCACCTTCAAAAAAACTATCAGTTTAAAAAAAAAAAAAACTATAACAATTTCGCCGTCATTTCTATTTTGAATAAAAAAAAAAAATGGCGACTTCTTCACCACAAAAGTAACAGAATGGACCTTTTCATTAATATTTCCAGACCGAATATAAGATCTACATCTATAGTAAATATTTTCGCTCTTCAGAACATAACATAAGTAATTTTAATTTAATTTTCGAACGTATATAAAACGTTTCAAACATATACCTATGTACGGGGACTTGTTTTGAGTGTTTTAACGAGCCCTGTAAACTACACGTTGCGCTGCGCGGGAAATAAGTAATTACGCATTGTAATTAAATAATAAATATATATATTGTATATTGTATTATAATTCGATACCTAATCTGTAATTTCAATTATATAAAAAAAAAAAAAATACCGTGTACACGAGTATCGGGTACGTATATAATATACACAACTCTATAATTTGCTACCCGCGCACATCGTGCAGCGAACCCGAGCCGAGACGTTCATAGATGTTTAAACAAGTAATAATAGTAATAATAATAATAATAATAATAATAATAATAATAATAAAAAATAGGTATACGCGTTAAGTTATTCAACAAATATTAAGCTAAAAAATATTAAATTGTAATAATATTCCAAGTACAAAAAACATATTACGGGTACTTGCTACAGCGTATGTTTTTCGATAGACCGCGATTGTGTTTAGACGTCGTCGGTGTTAATTTACTAGTTGCACATCTTATAATTAAATAGTTAAGAAAAAATAAAAAACAACACAAAAAAAACCTACCGAACTTTATACATAATACATACGCATCTCGTACGTAACCGCTATGCGATAAATCTAACACCGTAAACAATGTTATACACGTTAATTCCTTGAAAACGGTCCGCGAACGAGGTACCGAAAATATTTAATTAGTATAAAATTAAAATAACATTTCCGTGTAACGAGTAAGTACGCATTGTAAGATAGAAAACCGTAATACGTATACGGGTACCGTATAATTAGTCGTTCAGATTAATTTTCTATATATACATTATTTGCGCGACTTCAAGGTCGAAGAATGTAAAAAAATTAAATCTTAAACAAGACGAAAAATTATGAAATTATAATTTATAAATTATTTTAAGGTTTCGGATTTTTAACATTGTTATAACGCGACGCCGGCCTTATTATTGTAATACGCGCTTGTAATAATTGTTTAATGTAGCGTGGCGGTAGAGTATATACATTTTTTTTCTATTCGGAACAGTAGTTTTTAATATTGTTTTAACGTAATTGAAAACCTAATTCTAAAGGAAAAAAAATTACGCGTGCGAAATATATTAATTAGAACGGTTTTCCGGATGGTTAAAAAAATATCATTATTATAGCGCCGCCGCCAGCACCGTTTTATCGCGTACATTTTTCTTATAGATTCTGCGTGAAACGTATTACAATGGTGGTTTTTTTTGCTAAGATAATAATCGCGGCACTTCGCGACACGTTTCGTGTAATTTCGGTTCAGAATCGTTCTCGGTTAGCACCGATTTATTATCGTCGGGTGTATGAATAACTCCGTCGAACAACTCTACCGTGTATGCATTCTACCTCGCGACTTTCACACCCATGTAACAGTGGCGCAAGTGTTACTGCACTCATCAGCAGTAACTGTTCTTTTTTTTTATTATTATTTCTTTTGATAGGTATAGGTAAACGGAGGTGTTGAGTACGTGATAGTTTCTTCGAGTATAAAATTATAAAAACGGACATTGTGCGCAGTGCGTATAACCGTTATGACTATCACGGGACTAATATTATCGCGTATTTGCACTCGCGTTTAAAAAACAACGACCGGAGGACCATCCGAAATAACTCCGGACAACGTTTCTCCCTTTAGCCTTTGCTCTTTTCAATACAATAATTGCGCATAAATGCACGACCGTTAAACTCTATATAAACTTAACCGCGGTGTATAACGGCAGTAATGGCTGCGTCGACGTACACGCGTCTGCACATATGTGTTTTGATCGGCCCCTTTCGGGATCACTGTGTTCTTACGCTCGGTCGGAGCGTACGGACATCGCGTGGTATAATATAATCCCCGGGAACAATAACGTCGAAACGAAAACGTATTATACGTTTGAATTCTTCGATTATCACTATAATATGTATAAATATACGTCGGTGGCGTCGTTACATCCTGGGCTACTAAAACTATATAGGGGCAAGTCTTAACAATATATATACAAGGGAAGTCGATCAAAACCGGCTATACCGAAAATTCGTATAAATTTCATCGATTGGAGCACGATCGCCGGTAAACAAACAAAAATCGACTTGCGAGTTTTTGCTCGGTAGTCGACGGTTAATATATGACCGCGGTGTGTTAGTGATTATTGAGCCCCGTGATAATTTACCGGGAGGGGGGGGTTGCGATTTCACACCACTCGGTAAAACTTTTAAGGGTCAATGAAATCATACCCTCTACTAGTGAACATACTCGTTGCGGGCCGAATATTCTAACCGATCGAAAAACCGAGAACCGACGACGCGCGTAGACAATAGTTCGGTATAAAAATATGTTTACGGATGATTTTCAATTTATTATTATTTGTATTAAACTGCCACGTGAACGGACGATGGCGCCGATAACCGCGTTCGTAGTCGTCGGCAGCGTTTCTGCGTAGTCTAAAAAATATTGTTATTATTTTTTTTTTTTATACGATTATTTTTTGTTTTTTTGACCGTATATATATATCAAAAAAAAAAAAAAACACGAGCGCCGGGGAAAAAATCCCGTCGCCTCGGGGCAGCCCTCGGGGCTTAATTGGATTTTCTTCTGGCCCGTGCCAACGCGGTGGCGGTGGCGGCGGTCGGTCGGCCATGTTTGAGTTTTCATCTTCGTTGTGTTTGCCGCAGCAGCAGAACGGCGTTCGTTTTCCACTTGCGCGAACACGCGCTCGGTGACCGCGGAGAAGGCCCCGGCACGTATATACATACACACAGGAATATATAGGAGAAGGGACGGGCGGCCGGAGGAGAGGGCCGCTGGCATCAAGCGCGTAGCCGCCCGCGTTCTCCTCCGCCGCGGCCGCCGGACGAGAACCCGAAACCCGAGACCGGATCATCGATCATCCATTAGGTTGACATTCTATTGCGCGGACCGTTTATCATTCGCGCCCGTATTATCTTTGTGTCAGATTTCCGTGCGAGCTCTCTCCCTCTCTCCCTCCCTCCCTCCCTCCCTCTCGCCGCCGCGTGCCCCGACAAAACCGTCGACCCGTTAACCCCCTCGGGCGGGGCCGCGCTCCTTTACCGGCCGAAAACGGCTTTACCGATCCCCGCCGCCGTACCGCGCGAACGACGCGCGTCCGCGTAATACACTGTGTATAGTAAATATTATTACGAATACCTATCGCGATATACCCAAGTTTACGCACAACGGGTGTTTTAAACGCCCGGCGATTTAGGCACGCAGGCGTATTGTTCAGTGGCGGCCCGGTGTATTTTCACCTTGATTCGCCGGTACGATTTTCCACTCGCCCGCCCGTCCACCCCGACCCGAAAATACCCCCGTCCTACCGCGAACGTGTGTTGGAATTTGTTGGACTTCAATAAAATTTGTCAAATTTATCGAAGTTCCTAAAATTCTAAAATTCTTCCTTTAAAGACTTGCAGTTTTGAAAAACGTAATAATTTTTGTCATATTTCTGAACGCCCACGATCCGTCCACGCGGTTTATGGCGAATCGCGTGGTTAAAATATACTTCCTTCGAGCCGCCACCGGTATTGTTATTGAAATTATAATAATTATAATAATTATATATTATTCGTTCTATGAGATACTTACGTACTCGCGAGAGTATGTAGCGTGGTATTCCGCTAACGTCCGAGAATATCGAGGCGAAATAATTTTCAGTGACTTCTTTTTAATTCCAATTCATAGTATTCACTTTTCTTATTCGAAAAAATATAACCGGGTATGAAATATTTCCAAAGAAAAAAAATATATATAAATTACTATGAAATGATATAGAACGTTGTGTAAAAATTCAACGAAACGCCCGGCGTTCGTATTACCTATAAAAAGAATTACACACAACCTCAAATTTTCATAAGTTATTGTGTGTAAATAATATATACGTACATTTTTTTAAATATTTATTTATTTTATAAAATTTTGAAAAAAAAAAAAAAAACATTTTTCCGCGTTATTTATTTTAAATGTGTACAATAACGAAAACAATTTGACGGAGATATTTTGTCGTATAACCATTATTATATTGTTACGATTCCTTTTATTTTTCGAGAACTTTTCAAAAACGCCAGGATTTTTCTTTAGAAATTGAATCGTTTTTCCCGCGTACGCCCGTTCTTGTCTGAGATCGCGGTATTGTTTCTTTTGTACAGACGGTATTTTAATACTTTTATCGAATCGACCGAAAGGTCGAAAAAAAAGAGAAAACGCGCGTTTTTGCCCATTTCGTCATTTCATCCCGTGCAGATGTATAATAATAATATATCCTATAATAATATAGTATATTGTAATATTATTATACCGTATAATCCGTCGGGATCATACCCCCGAAACAACACGCTGGCGTGCGGAGTTCGCCCCCGAAAATTTCTCTTTCGTTTCTATGTGCGCTCGCTGCACGTGTGTACACACACACACACACACACACACAAACACGCACGCACGTGTACATTCCGCGCGTTCGACCGTGTTTTTCTAACCACCTCGCCCCCTCCCGCCGTCCTCTCAACCCCACCCCATCGCTCCCCACGCTCGGATCCCGGTGTCCGACCCAATCAACTGGCAGTTCAAACGCCGATTCCCACAGGACCGCCGTCCTACCTACCCCCCCTCCCCTCCCCCTCCCATCCCCACCCATCCATCGCCCGTCATCGTTCCCCGTCCCGACCATTTTGCGCGCTTTCGAACACAGAAATAATGTATACCGAACGAGCCGCTGCTCCCGTGTATATGCGTCATGTTTCCGGTATACGCGTACAATATATATATATTTACGCGCAATATAGTGTTTCGAAAATCATTTTTGGAATCTCGTTAAAAACACGCGCCGTTTCGTTAAAAATAAATACACGAGTGTATACCTACGTGTTATTATAATATTATATAGCGAGTGGTTTTTTTTTATTTTTTCCCTTCTTTTTCTTTCCGCGATCCTCTTCTCACGCTCGCCGTATACGTATACGCGTGGGCGGATATTATAAATTCGGTATCCGTTTATTATTATTACACACCGCTCGTCCGCTCCGTGTGCGGCTAACACGACAAGCGGACAACAAACATTTCGGGATAATTAAAACCAGCGTATACATATATATATAAATAATTCTTTATTAAAAAAAAAAAAACCTAATAAATTTATAAATAAAATAGGTGTAATGGTAATTGATTTACGAGTCGACTTTTCGAATAATAATGAAGCGGACGAGTCTGCCGCTGCAGTTTTACGTTTTGACGCAACGGGTCCTGAGAGTCGCATAAATCTGTTTTTTTTTTTTTTTATTTCGCCCATGCGTCGTCGTCGCGGTATAAATCTAAAAAAAAAAAAAAAAAAAAACAAAAAAAATACGGTGACACTTTGCCGTTTGTTCGGAAAATTATTTACAATATTCGTATAATGTATTATTATTATTAATTATATACTTTTGAAACGGGGACGGTGTTAAAAAAAAAAAAAAAACATAGAAAGTGACGTATGGTATATCTATATTATAATATAAATTATATTTACAGTTACTCGAATATGTGTAGTTATCTATAAGTGTGTTTTATCCGAGTACGCATTATTGAGTATAATAACAAATTGTTTCAAAAACCAAAAAAACTATGTTTTTACAGGGAAACCTTGGTAAGTCGATCGACTCTATAGGTAAAACGACGAATTGATATAATAACTCGGGGAAGATCGTGTTAAAATTCGTTATTTCGCTTCAGAAACTCGTAGAACGACATTGGAAACAATATTGTTATTATTATGCTGATCGGAATTGTTAACGTTACTTTGCGTATGAATTTCCGTTATCATCGCGCGCGAGTATGATGTCTTATGCTTTATTTCGCGTATAAACTTCTTGGTCTATCGGCTAAGTGAAAATAACGCAAATCCAATCATATACAACGAAACAAAACCTAACCGATGATGGACTGTGTTTGTTTTGAATTGCGTGCTTTGAAAATTACTTTAATTGATTTTTCATATAAATAATGGAAATTCCACCTGTACCTAGTCTATCCCCAGCCAAACGTCCACATTCCCAGGAGTATCGATGGGAAGTCGATAAATGTCTACATGTTTTTTTTCAATAAAACTGTATTTAATCGGGCTTAAAAAGTTTCTCAGTGTGTGATGTAAGATTTGTGTATTTAGCTGTAACACATTAAAACAAATAAGTCGCCGGACCCGCCCGGGATTCCGCTATATACATCAAACGAAATCAAATTTGCCACGTGATCCTCGGAGGGGGTGCAAACAAAAACTAGGTATACGATTTTTTTCTCGGATTTCTTATAGATTTTATAACGTTTTGTCCGATCGAATACCTTAAACGCACAATGGCGTGTTATTACAACAAACCTATATATACTAGGTATATAATAGTTTTGATTTCGGAACATATTCGAACGTGTCCTTTTTCGTTACATCATACAAGACGTGTCGCAGGGACTAAATCTTTTGAAAATCTCGTGCGGGCGGCCGCGGCGGCGTTCGTCTATTGTAACGCACACGGACCCATACCACGACGATGACACAATTCCCTGTTAGGTCGTTTTATTATATTATAGTCTAGTTGGGTAATATCCTCCGCTATGTAGGTTCATATCATTTTATACGTATGTATAGATATATATATATATATATAGAGAGAGAGAAAAGTGAATCACTTTTGTGTCGATTGCACCGACATAACGGTACATTTTATCATTATAATATACCGTATAACGATTTTATACGCGTATATTGTTAACGAAATATTCGGCGGAGACCGTTTTTAGAAAACTGCATCACACCACGGTGTTTGCGGCGAAATACAAACGTCCGGGTTGTTTTCGTAAAGGTCACCTATTATTATGAAATATACATTATAGGTATCTATATCTCAGTTCGTTGCGAGTCTCCGAATCGGCACGTACTTATATATAGTGTTATACTGAAGCGAGCAATAATATCGTCCGGCGATCGGCTAATTTTCCCGTTTACAGTGAGTACGCCTATACCGGTAAAAGTTTTAGCGGCGCTCCGTGGTGTTTCGTGAATAAATCGTCGTTCGAAACGGTCGCGTTTTTTAACATTTTTTTTTTTATTTTCCATCCCGTAACACTCGCGGCGCTTGTATAGCGATCGTCCGGCCGAAAACCGGCGCTTATCGGATATCAGCTCCTATACGGGGTAAGTAATCGGCGATTTGCAATATTAACTCGGTTTTTCGTTCGTATACAAAAGTATACGGGTCTAAAATTCAAGATCGAATCATCGCGTTGAATTTAGCGAAATTCGACCTTCCTAAAGTTAATCGGGAGCGGTAAAAAAAATGTTTAACGGTGAAATTCCACCCGGGGTATAGTTAGTATTTCGCGATTCAATTCGGCGACCGTTTTTTTGCAAGTTTACGCGTATAGATTTCGTATTAGCAATATTATTCATAACAGTGGCGGATATAAGATTTTTTTTTTTTGTTGGGGGGAAGGGGAGCCCAACATTTTTCGTATTAATTTCGAACAATGAACACTAAATTTTATAAAATACACATACTATTAAAATCAATACATTGCAATTATATTATTGGTTTAATTGCGATTCAAATGATGATTTACATATAATCATTATTAACTCATATTATTAAAACTACACATTTAATATAATATAATGGAGGGAGGGCTAGAGAGACTCCCCCCTTTGAATTCGCAACTCATTAATAAGTAAATAGTGGCCTACGGTTATGTATTATATTAAATATTATTATAACAACGGACGATAAATCAAAACGGTTGGCAAAAAAATTACCGTTGACTTTATGAAATATTCGTTTCGAATAAAAAGTTAACCGAGAAAAAAAACGCTTATTATTATTATTATTATATATAAACGTACTATATACGCTGCGGATGACAGAATTATTTTGTGAACTCGTCAACTCGGCGGCTGTGGCGTGCGACGTTGGCATGGAAAAGGAAGTATTATAGAACCGAGTTTTTTTTTTTTTTTTATCTACTCACTATATATTTATACATATATTTTTTTCAATATTACGGACGAACGCCAACGAGATGGCGTTAATGAATTACGTGTATATCGCGTTTGTTCCCCTCCGATAGGCAACGCGCGCGTCACTACACAACAGCTACTAAATGTAAGCGACGAGCAGCCCTTTTCTCTATGATGAAACTTGTGTCTTTTTATACGAACACATGTCGTCTGAAAAAAAAAACAAAAAAATTGTTTAAAAAAAACCCGGGATCCACGTTTGTGTGCCCGAATAGAGTAAATAATTATAATAATAATAATACGGAGTCTCGTGCGTTCTTATATGTATGTATAAAAAAAAAAAAAACAAAAATATATCACGTCGAAAATTATTGCTCCGACGACGACCACGGTGGGACGAAACTCGTACAACAAACAATAATAATAATATAATACTTTTTTTTTTTTTTCTTCGAAAATTGAACGCGTTTAAATTGACAAACGCGCGCCAACACAATTGAACAATTATTATTGCTTCGTCGTTATCATTGAGTATACAATATAATAATATGTATATATAGACCGTTGAAGGTTATGAACACGATTTTTTTTTTTTTTTCTAAAGGGCCCGTCATCCGTGATGCGGTCTGACAAAATATACAAAGTTAAACGGGCAAACGTTTAGACAAAAAACAAAATGTCGTATTCTCTACAACTGTACATATATATAGTATTGTTCTTTTCCCGGAACCGGTAAAATGCCGGGCGAAAACGTTAAAATTCACGGGTTTTCGTTATCGAAGTAATTTCAATAGTTTTAAATTATTTTACGCATTTATTTGTATGCGCGAGGGGGACGGTAAAGTGACGATCCTTCCTGCGTCGTCAGCTGACGTTCCAAACCGTTCACACTATAGTGCGTGCAACGTTTAAAGTCGGGAAATTATTTATTTTACCGGAGCGATAATAGTTTAAAAAAGCTCGTAAACGCTAAAAGAAAATATATTCATATTTTATTATGCGAAAAAAATAATAGAAAAATAATAAACACATTGTCTATTCCTTAGGATTTTTATTCCCATAACGGAGGGTTTTTTAAAATGCAATCTGGAATGCAATCAATGTGGAAAGCGACCGGAATTCAGTGGCGTGCGCAGAGAGAGTGATAAGTTGTCACATGACCTCCTCCCGTTAGTTCGGAAAGTTTTTATTCAGTAATCGAATCGAATCGGTCTTGAAACTACGTATTTTTTTACCGCGGGACGCGAGGAAAAGAAAAAAAGCTCGAATGAAAATCGGCTTTTTCGGGTCCGGTATTTAAGTACGTAACGCATGAAGATTCTGCGATTTATTGACGAGTCGCGAGACTATTATATTTACCGAGCCCCCGCCCTTTTGACGATAGTCCGGGGCACGCCGCCGCTAAATAAGACGACAATCATCGCGAAAGGTCAACAAGTGCTGCGTCGGTACGAACCGCGGGGCCATATTTTGTTTCCCGGCCGTTTTATACAACGACGCGTGTTTATAACGTATTTCGCGCGAGCGTAGAACGATAGTTTTTCATCTCGTTAAGGTCTCGTCCCCCTCCTCGTACAATACACGCGTACACCTTTACGTGTAATAGATACAATCCGAAAAGATCGTTCGCGCGCCACCCTCTGGGGACGGTTTTTTCCCGCGCCCGACTACGCGGAGATCCGACGCCGCCGCCGGTTAAAAATAATTTCCGGCGCGAGAACTTTTGCGCGCGCCGCCATAACCTTTTTATTGGCGGCGGCGGCGGCGGCGGGCGGACGAAACGCGCGCGTGACATTTGAGCGCGTTTGAACTTTTACTTCGGTTTCGGGTCACCCGTCGTCGTCGTCATATATATAGTCCCTACGCGTGCATTTTCCCACACGTTTCGCCTCCCCGTCGCTGCCCCTACGTTCAATCGTACATGCACGCGTACACCTACTATACGTGTATACGCGCGGTACCCTTATATTCGTGACGGCGATAGAGCGGGAGCGAGTCGGGACGAGTGTGGGAGAGGGAGAGGTCTCTTTCGTTTTATTGATTTAAAAGGCCGGTGTCAGTGTGCGTACAGTCTCGAAAACGAGACGGGTACCGTGTTCGGCGCGCGCGTGTGTGCGTGTTGCCCAGAGAGAGGACCCTGCGAAAGGAAATGAATTCCGGCTCCGACGGACCGGCGGTCCCGGGCCGCGCGCGGGATTATACGTGCGTCTCCGCGGGAGGGTCGGGACGGTCGCTCGCCCTTTTCGTTCTCCCGGGGCGAAATTGTAATATGACGGAGTATATACCGATGTGGAATAACCAATGCGACGATAGTATTATTATAATAATGTGATACACACGCTTAAAGGTTATCGCGGTACATAACGAAATGTGTACACACTGCGCCGCGCGTAAATAATGACATCGTCGGGTCCGGCAGAACAGATGCTCAAGTTTTCCCGCCCCTCACACGATATACTTGTGTATGCGAACACTAGGTCGACGGCTTTAAACGCCGCCCCTGAAAAACGTCGCTCTAGGACCTTCAGTGTCGCCTATACCCACTGAGCCTGAATATCGTTGTCATAGTATTATATAGTCGGCCGTGCCGCGGACTGTCGTCGAGCGTATGCGCGCGAATCGTCCGAAAACCGAATTTACCCGAATAATAACCGCGGCGATTTTTCTATTGTGTTTTACACACTCGACGAAACGAATCGCCGTCGTGTTTTACGCTCGCAGACGTTTAGAATAATAATAATAAAAAAAAATCAGTTTATCGCGGTTTTATCGTTTGCAATATTTCATTAACGTATATAGGGATCGCGCGTTGCATGCGTTTATAAATGCACGCGTGCGACAGATAGATTAATCGATATTCTGCGCGAATTCGAATTCTGTACACTTATAAACGTGTATAATGTTATTATTTAATGACGGAGTACGAATCACGACCGCCGCAATTACGGGCGATATTACTGAAATTATACGTTCGCGGTGAATAATGAAAAATCATTCGAAATAAATCAAAAACCAGTTTATTTATATATTACATGTGGTTTTTTTTTTTTTTTTTTTAGATTTCTATAACGCTAAACTATAGTATAATATAGTACCCCCGAGAGATAAAATTGGCGTCACAGGTTGCTGTTCTCGTTTCAAAATGTAAACAGACACAAGATGAATTAAACTTTACAATTTTTCGAATCTTTTAATACGTTTGTCATCTGTACTGACATTGTTCCTCTTTTCGGTCCAGACGACACGAGCGTATGGGTTTTCTCGTAGAGAAGACTATGTACGGAATCGACTTAGAAGGCTTCGAGTGATTTATTTTTTTTTTTTTTTTTTTTACTCGAGACGCCGTTTATTTTTGAAAGTCTAATAATATTTATAGAAAAAGAAAAAATAAAGAGAAATCAACAGCTATATAAGGTACATCAGATAGTTTCCGCAACAGACGTATTTTCGATTCGATTTTTTCGTTAAGCGTCCGCACCGCGCGTTATTATTATACTATTATACGCGGGCGTAAATAATGTGTTTTTCATTGAATATCGCGCGCGCGCGGGTCGCATTTTCTCCATTAAAAATTAATATCAAAAACTTTTTATTCGCGGTACTTATAACCGCGGCCGAAATGATTTACGATCGGGGGTTTGAAAGGGAAATTTTAATTCTCTGCCGTTTTCGTATACTTATATACGTAGGTAGGTAGGTAGGTAGGTGTGTATATTCTCGTTGGCGCCTTCAGAAACATCGCAGCCACGCCGTTAAACTATAAACGTGCGTATATATATATACAAGTAACGGCCGAGTTTTTCAATGTCGTAGTCGTTTTCTTTTTGCTTTTTATTTTGTTCTTAAACGCGCGGTTAATAGTTCGAAACTTTGCGTCTTTTATATCATATACATAATATTCTATTCATTAAAACGTTATTAAAACACAAACCGCGCAGCACGGCAGCGCGCCTTTATAAAACAACAATATATACCCGTGTTATATAAACGGGGTAATATATTTTAGAGCGAACAGTTTTTTTTTTTTTTCTAAACGGCAGGATACGAACGAGGAAAAAATCGTACACGTCACCCGCGTATTATATTATACAGGTACAGTTGCCCCGGTACAGTAGCGCAGAGACAAAATCCTTTTTTGCCGCGGGAACCTTTTATTTTTTTTTTTCATAAGCACGCGCGCTCAAAAAGGAACACAACGAAAAGGGCTACGACTACGGTATACGGTTTTCCCGGTCGCCTTGTTAATCTCCTACGCTTATAGTACCGTACGATAATGTTATAACGGTCCGGGGACGGATTTTTATTTCTGGATTCCCTTCGGTCTGCAAGAGGGATTCCTGCACGTCCGGGTGTGACACCTCTAAATTTAGGTTCTTCCGAATATATATTGCGATACGTGTCCCGAGGCTTATATATTATTATTTTAATATCAACCGCGGCAACCGTGCGGGACGAATACAATGAGAGAGAGAGAAAAAAAAACGGTTAAAATTAGACCTGCACGCGTTGCGGGGTCTGCCAAATCCGACCTTATACAGTTTTTTTGTCATATCGCGTCGGTGTGTTATCGCCGCCGCAGCGGCAGACGGCTGTGCGCAGTGTGCATATTATACGTATACGGACGAAAGTTTTCAAAATCAAAATGAAAGCATTTTCTCGCGCGTATATTTTCTCGTTTGTAAAAACCTGGACGTCTTCCAAACACTGCACGTCGCGGTGTAACGGACATTTCTTTACCGCATTTTTCATACACCGCCCCGCGTATTGTGCAGTTGATTTTACAGATATGTGAAATTTTCAAAATTTTTACCGAGCGGCGATATTGTCGCCGGTAAAAACGGTATAATTTATAAATAATAAAAATGACACGCGCGTTGCGCAATACGTATACATGTATTTGAAAAGTTCCCCCCCCCCCCCCGCCCATTCACGATAATACTCGCGCGCGTATCGATCACGGGTCGACAGATTTTGGCGGGCACCCAAAAAGTTTTCGAACCTCCGCGGCGCGCTACAAAAACGGGACGCCGCCGGTGGAGCGGGGAAGGCGGGGCGGGGGAGACAAGACGGTGACAACGAGCCCGGTGATTTACGGGGCCCAGTCAAAGTTGCGCGCGCGTCCGTATATTTAATTTGCGCCCCCCCCCCGCTCTCCGCGCCGCCAGAGACTGTGACGGCGGCGGCAACGAGGAACGAGAGGGGCGCGAAGGTCTCTCCGTTGTCAATGTGCACTCTCCTCGCGCATATTTACGACCCCGAAGTTCCACACCCACTATATATATATACACATATATATTTAAAACCCCTATCACACCCCCTCCCCCTCCTCCCCTACCCACCGGTTATTATTAGATGGCGGCCGTGCATTATTATTATTATAATTATTAATTATAAAATGCCAAGTTAAAAGGGTACGCCGTGTATTATATATAGGGTGAAATAAAAAATATATATATATATTTTTTCAATACGTATTCTGTATCGATTTCTCTCGGCGTATAAATTATGCGCAAACATATAATATGCGAGCGCTGAGCGCATCAACAGTCTCGCGTAATAATAAAAAAAAATAAAAAACCCGAAAAAAAAGTATACAATTTAAACGGTCGTAACTATATTTCGCACATATAATCAATTTCCCGGATACAATAATAAATGACTTAGCAGTACGTGATCCATGCGTATAAAACGGATTGAATATTGTTATTATTATTAGCGTTTATCATTGAACGTGCTCGGGTGGGGGCCACACGAAGACCTATCCTACAATTTGTCTTATAGTTAGCCATAATCACAGACCTAATGGTAAAAATGAAAAAAGCAACAGTAAAGAAAAAAAAAGTAAATACTATGTGAGAAAATACATAAGAGAAAGCAATTGTTAAAACATGCGACACGTTAAGAAAATATTTTTATTAGGTCCCCAGTCTAGTTTTGCATAAACCAATTTCGTTAGTTTAAAAATGTTGACTTTTTCACCAATAAAAATTGTACACACAAATGGTCCTAAAAATGTGTGTGTGTGACGATTGGATGATAGTTTTATAATACTTTCTGCGAACGGTAGCATTATTATTGGTTTTATATCTCGTGTAAAATGTGCGGTTTGTTGTTTTCGTTAAGTTATTTTTGACCGTGAACATGACAGTTGTATTATATAAGAAAGTTTTACGCACAAAATACGAATTTAACGTTTTCGCGTTACGATTGCATTTTTTTTTTTTTCAAATTTACTGTCGGTTTAAGCAGCGATACGAATATAACGATAACAACACGTAAAATCCCCCCGCAAATCGAACGCGAAATAATATTCTATTGGCCCGTTTTAATTATTCATCTGTATTTTATGTAGTTTATCAGTGGCGCGCACAGAGGGGTTAGGGGGGTTTAGAGGATCAACCCGCTTCCCCCCGAATTTTCTTTCCTCGCTGCATTTTTTCAAATCGAGTTTTACATTAAACAACATACTGTTTATATATATTTATACCACAGGATTATCGTCACTGCGAGCGTTCACGTAGATTCGCGGTAACTAAACATTTTATTATTATGTTTACAAATAGAGTGCGTATAATGCACACAGTAATTGACAAACGGAAATAATAATAATAATAAAAAAAAAACTGACAAATAATAATATATTTAACCGACGGCGGATAAGAACACAGCTGTTGCGTTCGCGAATCGCGAATGAATGGCGGCGCACGTATCGTCGAGGTTAAATCGTAAACGGCTCGAGTCGCGATTCCCCATAGTTTTCAAAAAACGCGAGAAAAATTAAATAATAATCGACGTAATTGCTTAACGGCCGGATTACTAGTAAACGGGTTCAATGATAATCTTGAATTCAAGCCGGCGCTCTATAAGAATGGCACGAGTCGTATATTACTTTTTTTTTTTTTTCAATTTTTGTCACTGTTTAACGTAAGAGGCTCGGAAAAAAGGACGAAACGTTTAGCGCTCGTGCCACTGCAATCTACTACTTTAAAATATTCAACAGTAAAACTTAACAGTTCCTCACGGAAACAATACAATATGGTGAGATTGTATATTATAATGATTTCTGATTGTCGATTTTATCGCGTATCACTAACTTAATCGTATAATAGTTAAGACTACCGATAGTTTAAAAAAAAAAAAAGAATTAGAGAACATTCGAGTTACCGGAATTCCTATTTCTACGAATATTCTCGTCTCGAACGACACTAATTATATGATAATAACCGCACACTAACCGATGCCGAATATATTATTATGCACGTTGGCGGACTGTATTATATTCGGAAATGGCGTCCGGTAATAATAATTATAATGGCTCGCGAAAACACCGACCTTTTCTTCGACAGAACGACCACTCGATTGACTCTCTCTCACGAGTTTTTTTTTTTTTTAATCCGTCGCCTCCGCGGCGGCCAGACGCCGACCCGGCTATTTTAATTAGTAGTCGCAGCCTCCGCCGGTCCGTTCGACGTGTGTGTTCCCGCCGCCGCCGCCTTACACAATGATAATAATAATAATAACCTATATGAGCGGTAAGTCGATAAATTTAACGTCGCGGGGCCTCGCGGAGACGACGACTCGGGGAGATTCGTCACGACTTAACGAGACGCACGTGGACGCGTTTTCGCGCTTTGATTGGGGGGAAAAAAAATAACCGTGAAAAAAGACGCGCGTATAATTAACAATTGGCAATAATCATATCATGTATTTTAACGATGATAAATACGTCCGAGATACGGAGTGAAATATTATATGCGATATTCGCGTGCGGGACGTAAAAAAAAAAAAAAACGCGTGTAAAAAAAGAAATAAAAACTACGATTGTCGTCTCTCCGGCGGCGGCGATACCTTACGGTTTTCACTTTTCAAACGGGCAGACGGAACGTTATCGGCTCGGTTCAGACTGCGAAAAATACCGTATTTTCCCGGGTCCTTCCCAACCACCCTTCCCACCCATCACCATTTTTTCCACGTATACCGTTTCGCGTAAAAACTATAGTACGCGCGGTACAGTATCGTTTTGTAAAGCGATCGTTACCTATACGGATTTCGACCGGCGGGAAAGCGTAGTGAAATCTATACGGACAATACGGCAAGCGCGTTTCTTGATGCCTTTTTTCGGTCAGCCGCCGCAATAACAATATAATAAAATTCCCGTGAAAACATGAGTAAGTAATACACAGTGTAGTTTTTTCGTGAAAACGAAATAAATCAAATAACGTTTACTCTCGTGCACGCGTACGTATACGCGTTCATTTTAATTACATTAAATGCACAAAACGGGTACGCTGCCCCCTCCCGTATACCGGCGCAAATAAACGATCAGATTAAAAGAACAAAACAAAACAAAAAAAAACCGAATGGCCGTATTAGGTGTAATTTTTTAACGCGTGTACCGTACGAATGTTATTATTACATTTAATGCGTTTCTCGTGTCCGATATTTTCCCTATCCCCCTCCCCCACACCGGTACGCATATAGAAAAACAAAACCCGTATAAAACGCTGCGTACTTTGCGTTTTCATCATCCGAATGTTTTTATAATTTTTTTTTTTTTTTATTACCGTGTATTACGCGTGTACTGGCTGCAGGGATACCGCGCGCGCCGCACAGTCGGATCGCGTGTTCGGTATCGTAGGCACACGCGAGATTATCGCGCTTTTTACACAGTCGGTCGTCCACAATATCATAATAATGTATTATATTTTTATGTATACCTACGTGTTTGAACAATTGTTTTTGTCGTATCGGAAAACCGCGTAGGTCGCGCGTCACGAACCGTATACGATTATTATAGTGTTTTTTTTTTTTTTCAACGTGATACTACCGTCGCCTCTTGTCGGCGTCGCGTGGACCGCGAAAAACTAAAAAAAAAAGTCACAGAAAATCCGTACGTCAAATCGGACGCGCGATTTACAAACGGATCCGCCCGTAAAATCGAACGGTCATCAAAAAAATATGTTTTTTTAATAACATTGGATAGCATCGTCCCGCGAGGAAGTCCCGATGGTTACGCGAATCATCGGTCCGACCGAAGTGATTTGAAATGGGGGGGGGGGCAGGGTACGTAATTGTATAGAATTTACGACGCTCGCGCGTGTACGGTCGAATACGTTTTAGAGAATTTATTATTTTTCGTATTCGTATTTTCTATTGCTTATGTGTACGTGACGCGTCTTGGAGTTTTTTTTTCTAAATTCGTCACGCGTATACGTATATAATATTGTAATAATAATGTAACGATCGGTTTGTTTGGCCGTTTTTAGCGTACCGTATATACGAATAACCTAACCGCGGCGGGTATATATACAGGGTGATTATATTTTATCGTCGAACGCTCATTATTTTCGCAGAGTATGTATAGAGACATTTTTTGGGGAAAAAAGAAAATCTTTCGACGATTTAAGAAACGAGCGGTTTAAAACGTTATGTCGCCGTTATTTTCTGTCGTTCTTATTTCGGGGTCGAAACGACCGCTGACTTGATTTGAACGATTTTCCCCGACAAGTGGGCGCCCTGCAAACTTTATTTTCCTAATCGCAGCCAGCCAAAAAAACTTTAACATTTTACGACCTAAACACGAAAAATTGTAACTTTTGAAAACGGGGAACACCCTCCCGTCCAAAACATGACGTGTGTTACTACATACTCGAATATTTTGGATGCCACTGTTCCCGACGGTATAACCCGTCTTAAAAGTTCCCGCGCTCAGAGAGTATATTTTGAATAAAATTCGGCGTTAAAATGTTCCATTTGCGTTTTGGTATACGAGACGGACTTAATGTTCCAGGCGGAATATCTCGCGAATAATAATTATTTATACCGCGTGTAACCAGTAGGACTTATTGTTGTTACCATAACACCATAATACGAAAATATTTACGTATACGTAATACTCTGCAATACGGTTTCGTTGTCCGCGCGATTCGATATTGTAATAAAAAAAAAACACTATCGCGTGCGTACGTACCTTTTGTTTACGCTATACTCGTGTACACATATATATGTTTTTGTGTTATCAATAAACGTGTTGCTGATAACGAGCTCAGCGCGACGGTGAAACGTAATATTATCAGTCGCGTAAGCGTTTATAATATTCGATTACGCGTAAAATCCGCGTGTATCGGATCGAATAACCGATCGGCTTTAGTAACCCGATAAAATCGCGTATACCTCAAGTGTAATAGTATTGTTATAGATTTTAAGTATTTTTTTCCCCGCATTTATTCGACGATAATATTATTACAACGCGCGTTTCGCATTCAGAGGACTTCGCGGCACACCTATCCGCGCGCGATGTCTCGGTCCGACGGACGGGCGAAAAACTTCCTCGCGCAGACCGTACCGTAGAACTCGATTAATTTTGGTTTTAAATTAAGGAAAAAAAAAAAAATCACAAAAAAGAGAACAATAATAATCCGGAGGGGGCGATACGACGCGTTTCTTTTTCGTAATTTTTTTTTCGTCTGTAAACGGCTTTTCTCCCGGCGGAAATTTCGTTTCGATCGAAACGCGACGAGAGGCCTTTATTATTTTTTTTTTCTATTGCGTTTTGGCTCTAGTCGATACACTTTAGAAAGGTGATTTTATGAAATTCTCGTCACAATGTTCGAGATAAAAGGGGGTTAGTAACTGGTTCTTTAGGTTAAAAACAAAATAGATTAAAAGATTAAAAATAAGGTTGCAGTCCGATGGCGACCATTTTTCTTTATTTTTTTTCATTGTTATTGTTAAGCTTTTATTATTTTTTAATCTTTTTTAAACGATCGTACATTGTCGAAAAACCATTACTCCGAATCGTTTTTCGTTAGCGACGGTTAATCGTCGCGTACAATTGTAAATTGAAATACCCTCTATATCTTATACACCTTCCCGACTTCTCGCCCATCCGCGGCGCGAAGTATGTCCGTCCGTTCTATTAACTTGGACGGTCATTTTAAAACCGACAACTTATAGTCTTTAAATCTTACTCTCTGGAACTTCGTATTCTCTTTCAATTTTACTTCTAAAACTGAAATCAAACGAGTTCTGCTCGCGCGCGATCACATGCAAATTATTTAAAAGCATTTTTTTTTTTTTTTTGCCCGAACAATTATAATTCCCGGTCGTTTCTTCGAAGTTTGCGGACGCGCCGTCGGGGTATCCGTTTTTCGACGATGTTACCGGCGCGCAGATTAACGGACGGCGGACACGTCGCTGTCGATTACGGCGGTGGCGGTGCCGGCGCCGCGTCGTTTTTCTCCCGGGAGGGGTGGGGAAATTCCGTTTGGAATCGAAAAAAACGAAACAAAACGAATTGACGCGCGGGGGAGGTTCTCGGCGGGTATACAGCCGCGGAGCACGGTTAGAGCGTCGTGGGGGGCGGGGGGAGGCGAGTTCCGCGGTAGCGTGACTCACGGCGCGGTGCGCGCGTTCGCGACGACGGGTTTGTGACGTGGTGGGCGAACGACGGCGGCGGCGGCGACGCGCCTGCGTCCCGGCGCCGCGCGAAGCACGACGCGCGCCGGGACGCCGCCGGAACACGAGGGGGAAAACTCGGCGGCCGAAGCTTCGGCGGCAGTGTCCCCACCGCACGTATTCACAACGCGCACACATCGCACATGCCGCGAATCGACGGAATATCGCGCGCGCCGTCGTCGTCAACTACACCGTCGTCGCCGTTTTCGTGTTTTTTTTTTTTTTTATTTTTTTATTGTTTGTTTTATTCCGCTAGTCGTTTCTACAGTCTCGTTGCTGTAATAATTTATTCTCCTACCGAATAATCGTGACCGTTCGTCAAGTCCGTGCGTTTTTCGCCGCTTTCGGGTTTTCGTCGTATCGGAAAAAAACGAAAATTACCGCGGGGTTCTTTTTCTTTCTCTCTTTCGATCGGCCGTCGGTTTTCCTCTCCCCGCGAAAACGCATCCCGGTTTTTGCCCGAGTGCGTCCGTCTATAACCGCCATGACTCGTTTGTAGTTTTAGAAAACGAAATATGAAGGTAAGCCCCGCGGCCGCTGCAGCTGCGTTTCCGTCACCCTCGTCGTTACGGACGAGAAAAAAAAAATTATACAAAAAAAAATTTATCGACGAATATTGTATTTTTATTGAATTTCGTCTCGTATATTTTTGAGCTTTTTTTTTTTTTTTGGCACGTGAACCGCACCAATATACGCGCACACGGTCGGGAAGCGTTAGGTATACTGTGCAGTACGTTTGTTTTTTTTTTCACGAATAATATATATATATATATATACATATAAAAAAAAAAAAAAAAACTCTCCGGTCATACGGGCCGAGAATATCGGCTGACCTTCGTCATCCTCGTGGTGCGCAGGGGGAAAAGACGCGTTTTCTATTGTCTGGTAGACTGACGAAAAAAAAAAATGAAAAAAAAAGAAGAGTACAGGTGGACATTCCTATATACCGTCATTTTTTTTTCCGTCGTTTTTATTGTCTCTTACAAACGACTATGTCGCCGACGCGTCGTTCCCATTTTCGCAGCGAAACGAACGATATTCGTTTTTTTCTCCTATATTGCTGCGCGTACATTTTTTCATATTATTGCGTTTCGTATTGTCCGAGTTGATTTGTATATTCGTCGTATTTTCAGAAAAAAAAAATATGTATATATCCCCGCATTTTAAAGTCAATTTACGCCAAAATGCGGTTTTTTTCCTTTCAAATTTTCTTTTCACGATTACTGTATCGACTCTCGACGCTATTCGTCGTATAATAAGGCATATCGAAGCACGTGCGACGCCGAAGATATTATAGTATTTTTATTATTTATTTAGTAGTTTTACTTTAAAGATTTTTTTTTTTATTTTAATAAATTCCAAGCGAAAAATCAATGAGGAAATGATAAATTATCGGTTCGGTCGATATGCTTGAAAAAAAAAAAATCACGTTTCTATCGGTGTTATTTTTTCTTGTACCGTAAATTAACGCGTTTTTACATTTTGTTTTGATCACGTAAAAACAACAATAAAAACGTCTTGAAATTATTATTTCGATCGGTTATGATTATAAATGTATCCGTGTTATATTATGTATATTTACTTTTTTTTTCCCCCGGCGTACAATCAAAATAAACCCGCAGACATATTATGTAGGTATTTTCGTATATAAACGTTTCCTCCCCTCCGTCTCGTTCTACTATGTCGCACCGATACCAATTCAAAATTGTTTTTGCCGAGTTGTTCGGGTCCGAAAAGACCGCCAAAGGGAAATCGTGTATATATAAAAAAAAAGAAAAAAAAAGCCGTCTATTATTACACATTTATACTGCAGTCGATATTTTTACACGGTTTTCGAATATTTTGACAATGCGCGCCGACCGTTTCGCTACACGCCGCAAGGTTTTGTGTTATTTTAGAAAATTAATCTCTCACCCCCGGGTATCGTTTTTTTTTTTTTTTTTTTTTAAAAAAAAAAAAAAAAAAAAACTATACCGTGGAAGAAGATAGGAAAAAAAACGCAACACGTTGCCGGAGCGGTTTTTTTTAATTGTAATTTAAACGTCAATCGAAGTCTCTCGCGAGCGCGCAAACAAGACGCACGAAAATCCGCAAAGTTTCGGCCATATATATACGCGTACCTATGTATAGGTTTTTGTTTTTGTTTTTTTTTTTTCCCCCGGCTTATTTAAACCGACAACGATTTATGGGCGAACGGTATTAAATCTATACGGACGCCTGCCTATATACCTGCCTGTCCGCCCGCCCCTCCGTACCGCGGGGCGTATATATATATGTTCGTGTATTGACACGCTTTGTTTTATTTTTAATTCCGAATCGGCGGGGGGGCCGAGCCGTTATACGGTACGTATAATATCGGCGGCCGTCCATCACGTCACGCGTCCGTCCGGTTCCTAATGAATTTTCGCGGTTTATACCGCGACCGCGGTAACCGCTTCCGGGACGACTTCGCGGGGCCCGCATACCCGCGCCGGCGCGTCCCTCGGGGACGTCTTTAACAGCTCTCGCGAACCCGCGTACAGTGTACCCGCTCCGCATCACGTCCCCGTCGCTATCCCTCGCCTCGTTTTGACGGTAAACCCTATTACACCGGCCCGCACTTACGGCCCCCCGACTTTATTGTATTATAACGTACACCTACATGCAGTATATACATTATTTTTCATTTTGATTTTTTTCTTTTTTGTTCGCAGGTAAGAATATGTCCGCTGTTAATAGTTCAATAGGTAAATATGCATAAGTACTCGAAAACGTACAATCTGCTTTAAAGGCGGTGAGTAATATGGATACGTTTTTTTTTTTTTTTTTTGGCGGGTTTTCGGTATTTTGGAAAAAAAAACTGCGAAATAATTAACGGTAAATTAACGTAAATAAAGCAAGCTAGCAAAGCGCGATTGTTTTGTTCCTTCCCCTCCCTATCAGAATTTACGTATTATTGAATCTCGTTTGAAAAGTGGCGCGAGGAAGATGACGCGTGGGCCCCTAGCGAGGGACGCTAGTTTTTAAGCCTGAAAATAACAGATACGAGAGATTTCCCTTTTTTATTTTTACCATTCGAGCCTCTGTGATCATCATAGTAAAAAACGCTGTAGTCATTTTTTATGTATATATATTTTCAGTATATAACGATATGGGCGAATCAAAAAATAATTCTTTGGTTCGGATTATTGAAAAGCTACGGGTTTTCTTTGTTTATTTTTCACATTTCACGAATTCAGCACAGCGGTGGGTTTCTATGACTATTTTTTTATAATTTTTACTTTTTTCTTTTAATCTTTTTTTTTTTTTGGGGGGGGTGATTTTTAGAAGTGTAAATCGAAAATTCAAATCCCTCCATCGCTATATAGACCGCGTTTGTAATAAAACATGATTGAATCCGAACGGCGTATCTCCTCGAATTCTTAACGGCTAATAAATGCGTTCCGATAATAATAACGTGGTTCCAATTGAATCGCGATAATAATCGGAAAGTATAACATAATAATTCATAACCGTTTGCCAATATTATGAAAACTAATATTAATAAGCTTTATAGGTTACTGTTATTATGTCGAGTAGGCACAAACGGCCGGGATTTTGTTTTTAAAGAAAATAAATAAACAATACGTATTTACTTAGATATTATGCGCGGCTGCAGAAACACAATATGCAACCAATAAATCGGCGGTGTACACATACAATATGTTTTAAACGCTTGGTATTCGCTTATTTCATACATGTACTGCAGTTTATATACACGTAGGTACAAAACGAAATACAATAAAAAAAAAAAAACCATTTATTACCGTGTAACGGTGGGCCGAAGAAACGTTTCTGAAAAAACCGCCGAAGTATTTTTTTTTTAAAATTTTTTTTTCAATAATTTACTCATCGTTATGTATCGTGTTCGTAAATTTGTTAGCCGACTTGATCCGACGGAATTACGTATTCGATTGTAATGCGTATGATCACAATATTCCGTTGATTGTTGGAACAACATAAAAAAGGTGCGTACTGCCTGTATCTGCATGAGTATCGTGGATACTTACGTAATATTCTAAAAAAAGGCAGTCAATGTAAATATACAATACAACAAATATACACGGCGGTAGGTAATACCTGCCTAGCCAAATAGACACGACTATCACGATAATAGACCGTGC
This sequence comes from Cinara cedri, assembly GCA_902439185.1. Classification (NCBI taxonomy): domain Eukaryota; kingdom Metazoa; phylum Arthropoda; class Insecta; order Hemiptera; family Aphididae; genus Cinara; species Cinara cedri. Next base: position 61,752 of record CABPRJ010000995.1, on the reverse strand, counting down.
ACGCGTTCGTTTACACATCATTCAAACATTCTTAACACTACTACTATTATTATTATTATTTTTTTTTTTTTTTTTTAGATATTTCGTTATGTTTTACTTCAATAATATTGAAAAAATGCACCTAATAATGACATATATTTACATACATATACGGTTCTATGCCGAATAGAATAGCGTCGGTTCTGAGATATACGACTAAACAATAATATCGTGTATACCGGACCTTTTGCGAAATACCAACGCGTTATCGCGAACATCGCCGTTTCAATTAAAACTTTCGATCGCGTTCGGACGAGAAAAAAAAAAAGTTTTCGCTTTCATGCATACTCCCCGTTTTTTCTCCCTCCCTTAAAAAAAAAAAAAACATTAGTTTATCACGTGACTGTGCGATATGAAATTTCCGCGGGCCATACAAAATGGGCAACGTATATAATTATCATTTGTGTTGAACAGTAAGTTCGCTACCTCGAGACCTTTGTAGTTTTTAATGTTCGTCGGTATTTTCAAAAGTTATAGAATATAGAATAGTTTTCTACCCCCCGAAAGAATACCGACACAACCGAAAAAATACGATTTTCGAGTCATTATTACTATCAAAGTACGCAAAACGTCATCCATATTCGTACCCGATTTAGTATTCTCGAATTTTTGCGTTTATTTAATATTAAAGGCAGTATATAAATTCACACGTATTTGTGTCTGCTTAGGATACATTTTCTAGTTTCCGGTCTAAATATTGACACTTTCGAGATGTGAATTATTTATTACGACGTGACTAATGTCGTTACACGATATTCTTCTAGCCAGAATATCCCGACGATTTCACACGGGAAGGATTACGGACCGTTAAGAATCGGTTTCCCGACATTTTCATATTTCGATTTGCGCGACGCTGTTCTTCGAGGGGTGCGATTATATTACACAGATTTACGGTTAATCGCGCGCGTGGATGTAATATTTTGAATTGGCGATTTTCCCACCGTACGATCTTCACAATTACCGTGTATATTGCAGACACCTACTATATATTGTAACTGTTTCGAATTTAATTAAAACACATTTTCCGCGATGACGCGCGGAGTATCCGAATTTTTTAAAATCCGTATTACTCGGTCGTTGCACGCATGAAAACTACAAGCGCGCTGTGTGTAACGATATTATATACAGACGCGTCCGGTATATAGTCGCACAATTTTCAGCACCTATATATCTTATGGATGTACACTCGTACGTTAAACGTTTTATAGAAAACGATAAATTTCCGATTCCAACGATATAGGAAAAAAAAAAAATCATTAGCGTTCGTGACACGCGTTGTATTGTATTGTATACTACATACAGGTTTTTTATGCGCCGAAAATCTGTCGGTATACAGCGGTGACCGCGTTCGCGTGTACAATAGTTTCCCGTCGTCTTCTATTTTCCGGTACAGTCGGCCGGCAACTGCGTTTGTAACTTCGCTGTTCCCGCCGTTCACTCGTCTTCGTATGCTATTTCGATTTTTCCCTACGCGAATTGCGGTACGCAGTCCCGGACCCGTCCGTACATTCGCCGCGTATCCTACAGGAATGTGATCTTTGTAATAATTGTAATTGATACGTTCCGCGTTCGTACCGTTCTAAAACCCAAACATCCTCGCGCCGTGCTCTGCGCGATACACGACGAACCCGCGCGTTCCCCGATGTCTGATGATGTTCTCGTTCCGAAGCGGTGAACGCCAAATTCTAAAATTCGAGATCATTTCGTATTCGGCGCGATCGGATAATTCCGCGTTATTTTTCTATTTTTTTTTTTCCCCGTAGTACAAACACCGTAACACCGCTAGAAATGCATTGTAGAATGTCGTGTACCGGCCGAAATACCGTCGAATACTTGGGAAAAACGTAGCATAATATGTCACAATTATTGCGTAGCATGCGGCCTTTTGTAGAGAATAAAGCAGAATACGACGCGCAATGGAGGTGATGTCTGTTTATATTTAAATTCGTAAACCGATTTCTCAACGTACGCCTGGGCGGCGAATCGGATGAGTTGTGGCGAATCGTAAAAACGCGCGGTAAAAAATGCTTGGAAAAAAAAAAATTAAAAAAACGTTCGAAAAATTAAAGGCGCCCGCGCACGGTGTACGGTGATCGAGCGTTACGCCGAAACTCCCATTCGACGGAATTTTCTACTCAACGTGTTCGCGCGTATTACGAATGTTCGTCATTCCTCGCGACACCTCGGTGTACGGAAGGTTCGCGGTGCGCAATAAACAATCACCGCGCGAACACCGTTAACGATTTTGGACGGCGAAAACTCGCGTTTTCCCGACAATTCAATCGTCGCGGCCGGATGCGCCGCGCCGCTCGTTTCGCCCGTCACGGTCCGCGTGTGTGCACACACGGTACACGTACTGCGGCCGCGGTACACAGCGCGCACATACCTAGCCCGCCGTGCACAATGGCGGAGCGCGCGGACTTGTTGCACGAGCGTACGTAAGCCCGCGCCGCGGTTCCCGGCGGCGTTTGCACCGTGCGTTTGCACCGTGCGTTTGCACCGTGCGTTTTATCCTCCGCGCGATTGTGCAGCAGCAGCAGCAGCAGCAACAGCAGCGGCGGCAGCGCACACGCTCGGCGTGAAAAACGCGCTTTTCCGCGTGAAACACGACGCCGCGGGCCCGTGTACGACAGCGAAGTACCGGGCCCAGGCGCCCGGTTCGTAATCGCGTGCACGACCGTTTTTCGTCGGCGGCCGTACACAGTGCACCGGCGTACGTGCCCGCACCGCGAGGCGATGACCGAAATCGTTATCTGTCCAGTGACCGGGTTTCCGTTCTCTCGTAATCCACGAAAAGGCGCTTGAAAACGTCGAAAAAAATAAAAAATAAATATATATATCTTTGAAAAAAACACTGACAAGCGTATAAAAATAAAGCAAAAAAAATGACAGAGGAATCTAAAAGTCCCGCCCCCTAACGTCTCGTGACTATTATCGAATTCAATTTGCCCAACACTACGAAATTGATACGTACAAAATAATTTCGTTCAAATAAAATCGTACGTAATAAAGAAATTATAAAGAAAAAAAAAATTATAATTTAAATTTGTATTTATGAGCGTTCGGTTTTTCAATGCTTTTTGACGGTTTCGAGTGGTTCTCTGTGGATTTCAAGATCATATAAATCCGGTCTAAGAGATAATATTATTGTACGCGACCGTATATAATAAAATTTTGCAAACGGTACGACCGCAAATAATAACGTGGGAAGGATTATACGCGACGCGATGACAAACGGATACCATAACTCGACTGTCGACAGTCTAAGACGGCAACAACTAAAATAATAAAACATTTTTTTTCGGAGGAGCGATTTAATATAACATTTAATCAAGTACGAAATATATTAGATATGAATACGATATTCTTGGTATAACCTAACCTGCAACCGGCCTCATACATATGTGCACGAATCAACCGGCAATGAGTCTATACCGTGCGGTCCATTTTATTACTGGACATTGTGATAATCCAAATTTTTGTCATCTTAAAACGAAACGAGCGAGCTATGTAGCGTTCGATAATTTAACCGATTTTCGTCGCGTTCTTGAATCGACACATGGTTTTGAAAAAGTGAAAAAATAAGCGGCACAGTTAGCCGGGTTGTCGCAGTCTTGAACCGGATACAAGGCGTTTCGGCGGCCGGCGGGTGGAGAGTGTCGTTTGCGCCGCCACTGATCCGCGGTGAAAAAGTCCGTACTGCAGTTGTCGTCGGACCACGCGCCATATCGATTGGCCGGTTCGAGACTGCCACGGCTCAGAAAAGAGAAAAAAATGAATTAATTAATTGATTAACCACACCGTTATTGTTGTCTCGAAACAATTTCGGTTTTTAAAACGCGATAACACCAAGCCGGATTACCGAGGCACGAGAAAATGTAAATTGTTTCGGTTGTATATCCGCAGCGTTTTATAGCGGAATCGTCAAGCGTATGTATACACTCGTCGACACAATTCATTTTCGTATTTATACAATAATATCTCTAACAACACGGAACACACAAAGCATGCCGAAAATCGTATTCATATCGGATTGTTATTTCGCGTGTTTCATGCAGCCGACCGAACAATGTCCGTTGAATTTTCAAACCGCTCTCACGTAAAAAATTATTTTTGTTTTTTTTTTTTTATTTCCGTTAGTTGTCGCAGTGTGCCCGGATTCGGATTCGGACGCGATTCGTTTTCGGAGAAAATCCGTCGCCCCGTACACTCACCCGGACGTATAGAAACCGCCGCGTTAGAGATTGTTTTATCGTTCGCGTAGCGTTACGTTGTACGGACAGGGCGCGATGATAATATTATGTGTACGTCGCGGTCGCGAGCGAACCGAAAAATAATAACGAACGATAAAACAACGACGATAATAATGCGCGCGGCCGCGTGATGGACGGCGAAAAAGAACGGGGCCGGTGGAGGAGGAGACGTGACGCGCTCTCTCTCACTCTCTCTCTCTCTCTCTCTCTCGTACGCGAGCGACGCTCGTATACACGCGGGCGCACGCACACGCAACGCGCGCGCGCGCTCGCTCGCTCGCTCTCGTACACGGCACGCACACGTTCGCGGGGTTGCCATCGCCGGTCGGTCGGCCGGTCCTCCCCGCCGCCGCCGCCGCGCCGTTAGCCCCGCCGTCCGCGCCGCCCCGCCCGCCGCCGGACCCTTTTTGCGCGCCGACAAGACAGAAGATCGATGGCGTCCCGGTCGACCACCGCCGCCGTCCCTTCGTACGCCGCCGCCGCCGCGTACTCGTGTATTGTGTGCTCGTGTATAGATATATATGCGTATCGTCGTGTCGCGCATCATCCCCACCGCCGCCGAGGCCAAAATGCACGAGCCATTTCGCACTCCATATTTCATATCGCACATAACGTTACGCCGTTAGTTATACACCCGGGGAGATGCGCGCGCGTCCGCGTCGCCCCCGGAGAGTCGCGAACGTATTATTATTATTATTGTTATTATTGTTGTTGTTATAAACTTACGGCGAACAAAAATCGTACGCGCGCGCCATACAATTGTTATTTTATAATGTATAATTATATAATGCGTCGTGCCGCGCGCGAATTATCGGAAAATACGATAGTTTCACGATAAGAAATCGATAAGTATGTGGTCACACGGGGGGCGCGCGCGCGATTACGATTGATAATGAAATAATGACGCGCCGTGCGGTAAACTGATCAAGTACAATTTCGGAATCCGAACGCGAAGAAGACCGTTGAAATTTTTCGTATTACTATTTTATTTACCTGTTGTTCTAACCGCGGTTTACATTAACCGACGGAAAGTTACGTTCCGTTTTCTGTCGCGTTTATTACAGGCTACAGAGCTTATTTAGTATGCAATCGATACAATTTGTTAACCGTACCGATCAAGCCGCCGGCAACTTGTTTCGATAAACGCAATGATAGATAGTCCTGGAACGGAAAATAAAAACCATATGATTTTATTTAACAAAGTCTATAAAAAAAAAAAAAAGAGAGACTCGCGCGTCTTTTAAAAATTGAATTTCCCGCGTTCTAAAAAACGTATTGTACATTATTTAAACTTTTTGTCATTATTATACAGTTGGACGGTTTATAAGATATAGGTTCAAATCAAAAACTATAATACATATACTCGACATTGGCGTGCCCAGGAATTTTCAACGGGTGGGAATGTAACAAATAAGAACCGTGAATAAATTGTAAAATCCTCTTCTCTATCCAAATTGACTGTGGTTATTGGTAGCCGCGAATCCTAAAAACAGCCAATTTCTTATCGATACACCAAGCTTTTCCTCGTAAATTATCTGAAATAGATGCATTTCAATATTAGATTATTCGTTTTTTTTTTTTTTTTTTTTATATATTTTCATGCCAATATATATAATCCCGAACCCCACTCTTGCGCTCGTCACCCGTTTATAATAATAGTCACTATAATATATAACTCCTAGGATTCCTCCTCTTTTTGATTCGACACTGTCATCACGGGAAAAATTATTGACATGAGACGACATAATGTATCGTGCAAAATAAAGCATTATCGATTTTGTTTAGGGTTAAAAAAAATAATGTATTTTTCGATTTCGACCGTAATCACCGCGGTGTTACACTCATCGGTAGTTTCGGACAAAAGTCCGTTTTCGCAACGGTCAAACACGTCTTTATCGGACCGTTATCGGTTATGTTATCGGTTCATATGCGACCCGGGGCCGAACGGGACGCGAAATACGTTTGGTAAATGGAAAACGGATCGTCCGGCCGCTTCTCGTCGCGTCCGAGGAGATGGTGGTAAGCCGCGCCTATATACCGTCCCTCACGAGTGCAGCGGTTCATCCGCGCGGAAATTCGCGGGGCGATACGACACTCGTATACGATAGTATCGTAAATAATAACAAAAAAAAAAAAAAAAACGTCAGGCGTACTATAAATTCTATACGATATATTATGCGACGTACGCGAGCGTGTATTGGAATAGGAGTCAAGGTCGTCCGGAACGGCCTCGTAAAATAGGTTTTTACGAGCCGCCGCCGCGCCGTCACCCTCTCCGCGGTTACGGCGGCGACGACGACGACGACGACGGTGTGCACAAGATTTATTTGGGCGAGACGGCGGCGGCGGCCCGCGTGCGTTTGCGCGTTACCGTCTCGTCGTCCGCGAGAGTCCCTCCGACACTGCACCATAAAATATATCGCGTACGCTGTACGCACGTACCTGTGCACCTCGCCGGTGTATAGTGTAGTACGCGTAAAATGTGCAGTTTGTTTCGTCTTGTTGTTGTTGTTGCCGTCGTCGTCGTCGTCGTTTTAACGATGCATTCAGTGGCGTACCCACTTTTCTCCGCAAATTAACACAATTTTAAAAATCAAAAATCCGTAATAGCTATAGTAGTCTCTCGTGTTCAAACATTTGTATTGTTTTATCTGGCCCGCCCGGAATAATATTTCTATTTACGCCTCTGGATACAGCGATATTATTATGACTATACTTACACGACTTACCTACCGTATACTATTACTATTAATATTATTATTATTATTATATAATACTCGCGAGGGAAGATAGATTGTTTAATACTAAAGTGCTTTACACAAACACTTGACTTTGGTCGAAAATTCATAAATTATCTGGGTCGGGTAAATTTTAATTCTTTACCAATTGATGTTCAAAAATATATTCTTAACGTAAAACACTAACAGTGAGAAATGTATCAATAATGTATTACTTAAAGAAATGTGTAAACGTTTATAATTCGGTAGTGTTAAGTCACAATTTCTCTATTTTTTCTTTTTTATTATTATTATTTGTACCTTATTTTCGATATCTCACGTGTACTATAACTCCCTATACCGCCCCAAGCTTAAAGACGTAGGTAATTTTTTTTTGTATCAATAGTTTGTATATTGTATTGTATTAATACGATAGTAAATTTCTTCTAATAGGAAAAAAAAACATACCGGGCGATACGGCGTTATCACGTAATCGTCAATGTGATAACGAATCGCGTGTATATATTATAATAACGCTCGCATACCGCCCGATAAATACACGTTCAACATACTATTCCGATAACGAATATTATTATCATCATTGACGACAATACGTATTGTGTTACGGCTACGGTATATGTTATTGTACATTCTATAGGCTTATTAATTTGTATTTTATAAATTCGACGGGACTAGCGGTTTTTTACAGTAAGAATGAAACGTGGCGCGCGCACTGCAAGCTATCGGTCAATATAATAGAAATAAAATAAACAATAATAAATACGACAAAAACAATTCCTGAAATAACCGAAACGCTCGTTAGACTGTGCAGTTGATGGCGCGAAGCAAGTTTGTAAGGTTATTCCGTGTTGAAATAATTTCTTAACAACAATACGTTAGACTCGAAGTATCACGAGGCACATCGAAAATATCTAGGGCCGCGTGCACAATATTTATTTGCGATTTTTCAAAGCTCCTGTTCGAAAATTAATTCGCGCTAAAAGCTCAGGACGTAAAATATTATTGTTCAATAAAACAACGTCAGTGAATTTACGCGTCGCGGTAAATAAGATAATTTGAATTTACCGAAATGAAAGAGTCTCTAAAAAAACGTACATTATCAAGATTATTTTCTATAACCGGATGACCAATTTCATGAACAGATCAAGTTTAAATTGTTTTTTATTTTCTTCTTTAGTATTATATTATTATACTAGCGTATATAATACAGGTACGCGTCCATAGGGATGTGCGTATGCCGTGTAATCCGAGTGCAATACGACGAATGTATTATTGTACAGGGCGATTGTTCGCTATCCGCGAATCAAAAGTCGGCGCATGTGTACTGGCGACGCACCGAATAAAAGGGTGACATTTTGCAAATGTATTGTGCCCGTGGCGATTCAATTTCCCTCTCTCCGTTTGAGTTTGTTTTTTTGCTGGCCATTTAAAAGCGCATTTTTCATAATAAATCCTTTGGAACGCCGCAATCAATATAACAAAATATAATATTATCAACCGAACGGGCGTTTGGCCCGTTTCCACCATGGCTCTCCTCATAATATTCGATCGCTCGTGAAAACCGCTGGGAAACCGACCGACGGGGCATACCGTCGTGTAAACAAATTCGATGTGCGTACCAAAAAATTCCGAACGCCTCCCCCCCCCCCGCCACTTGTCACCGAAAACCCTCGCGGGCGTTGGATTTCGGCCCGGAACCGCTTCCGTACACGGTATGTACGCGCGGTCCGAGCTCCGCGGGCGACGGAAGTTTCTTCTGAGCAATACCGTAAATTCGTGTAGCGATCGTAACGCACAGGGCGAAACGCGGATTTCCTACGATGCGCGCGACGCCCGCGTGTACGGAAAATAATGTCGAAACAGTCGCCGCGGATTTGCGCGCGGCGAATCGCAAACGGTACGCGCCGGCCGGCGGTCGGTGCTCGGAGCGCCGGCGATTTTCGCGTCCCTCCCGCCGAATTCGACGGTCCTTGCGGACCCCACTGTAATAACGTATATAACGCGTATTCGCGGCGTTCGATTGTCCGCGTGACACACGCGCGCACGGCGTAGTCGCGATCGCCGCCGTTTACGCGTCCACGGCCCCGCAGCCAGTTTACCGGCGTTTCCGACCCTCCCCCCTCGCAAAATCGTTTTACGGTTGTGTGTGTGTGTGTGCGTTCGCGATCGCCGTGCCGTCCTCCGGCGCGTGTGCGGAAAACGACGGCGCGCGCGTATTTCCCCCGTGGATATCGCTCGGGCGGCGCGTCGTTAGGTTTTATCGCGTCCGTCCGCGGCGGACGAAACAAAACCGTTGCGCGGCGCGCGTACAGGGCGGTTAGGTACACATTGTACTCGGCGCGATACTTTCGGACGTCGTTATCGGTTCTCGGCGCGCGATCGAACCCGCGGTCATCCGTCGTGTCTATCGCCTCGGTACGCAGACACTGTGTTGTACAACTTGTTTTTCTCTATTCCCTCCCTTCCCCTCCCCCTCCCCACTCGTTGCAAATTAAATTTCGCCGATCGTTTTGAACGCGCGCGCAGAGCGTCCACGTGCACCGTCGTGTACACACATAGTTGCGATCGGTATTACAACGCGATTGAAACGATAATTGTTTCAACATGCCCGCAACGGGAATCGAAAATGCATTTTAACAATATTACTCGTGTTACTTTTGTCGTATCGACGACAAAATTACGTCGAATCGATCCGTTTTCGATCGATACGTTTTTGTTTGTATACACTGTAAATTATCGCAGTTTACAAAAATAATTACGATCGTTTTTTAACACAAAAAAAAAATTTAGCGCATATACGACGAAATAACTAAAATCGATTCGATTGATAATCGAACTGGTTGATTTATCCGTAATTGTTTTTTTCTGTTACGTTTAGGGAAAGAAAATTCGGAAAAATATCCCGTCTAAACGGCAAACGAGATTAAAACACGTGCTTCCCACACAAAGCATACCTATTGTACTATGTAAAATCGATATTGCTCCGTCGCTCCTACCTATAGACGTAAATAAAATTATCGTATACGGCATCAATCGCATAAAATCGAGCAAAGTTTTACCGTGCAAAGTTCAAAATTAATATTATTCTCGTTCTTCGGCGCGTTGTTGAAAACAATATTCTGTTACCATGACTATAAATTGTGTATCTGTCTGTTGTTATACCTCGATAATTCATCACAATTAATATTCTTTCGAACTGCGCAATCTGTTTTGCCGTACTTCTAATGTCCAATCCGCAGCTGCGGTGCGTGTATCCGCTGATCTTGTCAAAACATTGTTATTATTACAACATTTACTCGCATTTATCATATTAATCATTCGATGTTACGAAACATCGCGTACTTATAAATTATCGAAACCCATACTTATGGGAAAGCCGTTTACTTCCAATCGTATATAACGACGCAGAACGTTTCGTGCACAGGATGATGTATTCGCAGGGTCCGACAATTTATTTCCCGTGCGCGCGCGTTATGATTGCGATACGATATAATTATGAAATCCCGCGGATGCACACACCTTCTTGTATTATTACCGCAGAGACGCGCGTACAACAATCATTACGACGCGTTTACATCCAAACGAAAGCAATGAACGAAACAAACTACAAAGCCTATCATCGCACATTTATCCGCGGTCGCACTAGATCATAATAAAAAATAAGTATATATATATATATATAAATATATATGAAAAAAAAAAAAAAAAAATAAAAATAAAAATACGTATTCCGCCGATTCCCGGTTATAGTATAATAATAATATGTATATACGAATTAAATACCGCGGTCGAATGGCCTCGACTTGTTGCTCGTGGTAATAATTGCTTGCTTTTTTTTAATGTTTGTTTTGATTTTATATTTTATAACTTTTACCGACCCGAATCGCGAGTAAAACACAAAAATAATAATAATTATAATAATAATAATAATAATAATAATAATAATAAAATGATTTACGCGTTACACTTGTTGTGGGGACGATGGGCGAAAACCCCGACAATGTCGCGATTTCTGTACTGCACCGTTCGATATTGTACACGCAGTGAATTTATGTGAAACGATAGCCATCAAGCCGATGGAGAGGTACACGATATATACACAGGGTACGCGCATTTCGCACAGGACGGCCGGAGATTATTTATTTACGGTTTGTATATAGTCTGCAGTATACATCCGCGAGACGTATGAAAACAAACAAAAACCGTATATACCGTTCCGAACGTCACCGGGGGTCTCTTTCTTTTATCGAACGTTCCGGGTCGTTTTTTTTTTCTTTCCCCGGGTCGTCTCGCTATCAAATACTTTACTCCGCGCGCAATAATCGCTGAAGTGTCGCGTCGTCCACCGGGGCGCACCGGAACACCTTAAATTCCGTCCCCTTCCCGCCCTCTCCCCCTGTCTCGTTTCTATACCGCGCCGTTTCTGGCGAAACTCTCAAGAGAAAAAACATTTTTTTTTTTTTTTCTAAATCCGCAGACCGAAAATACTGCCGCCGCAGTGGCGAACAAAAAGAAAAAAAAGGGGGGGGGAAGAGAAGCTAACCGAAACAACTTTCTCGGTTAGGTTAGGTGCAGAAGTATAATATACGCGAAACTCATCGTAAATATACGCGTTGGGAACGGCGGCGCAGAGGACCCCGGGAAAATCGGTCTGCCGTAACGGAAAACGTTTCCGGCACGCACGCTGCAGATAGTCCCGCCGGTCCCGCGTACACTTTCGCCGGGCCCTCCCGGGTCCCGGTGCCGCACCGCGTATATCCGCCCGCGCCGAGCGGATCGTTACGCCGCGACGGGAAGAAGAACAATGGGCGCCCCCGTACTCTCGTATAGAAACAATCCGAAATCCGCCCGCCCCGGGGGCACCGGCCGGGCGCCCCCCCGCGGCGTTCCCGTATTGTATACGCCGTCGCATAAATAACGCCCGGTATAATAATATAATAATACCTATCGTTGTCGTTGATCCGATTCCCTCACCCCGTATTTCTCCGCTTTTACGATAATGTCATCGCGCGCGGCCCTCGTACACTGCTGCGACGATAGCGTCGAAACCCGTATTCCGCGTATCGCAAGAGAGCTGCCGAAAATCCCGCGAACAACGGAATTGGTGGGGTGAAAGGGAGGCGGGAGGTCAGTTAAACGCGGTGGCCGTCGGACAAAATCGTTCGACTAACAAACGGCGAAACGTTCGGGAATTCGGTATAATTTGTGATGTATTTACGATTAGTGTCGTACCGAGCGATCAAAAAAAAAAAAAAATAAATAAATAAATATAAAAAAATTTAGTGTAATGTAGTTTTTATTATTTTTTAAAAAAAACCTAACCTAATAGTTTTAAATCGTAAATATTACGGCCTTATGGTGTGTAACCGAACTCCGCTTCGAATCGTTTTCGTTAGCGACGGTTTACCACCACTGTTGCCATCATGGATATACATTATTTAAACGATTTTATGTTATCCGGCCTCCCACCTAGAGGCGCGTCCGTCCACTGCAGCATCAACTCAAAGACAGGGACGTTGTCGAAGCGACGTTCGCGTGGAATTTTTTTTTTTTCGATATTTATATTTTTAACAAAGATCCGGTATGCGAAACATCTCAATGTAATAACAACGCTTATAGATTTCCCCGAGAACAAAGACTCAACGCGCAACAATATTTACCGATTCGTAGAATAATTTTATCGCGAAATCATCATTGAACAAAATAAAAAAAACAAAAATAAATGTTAAAAAACTTTGCCCCTATAGGATTATTCGAATTTAAATACCAAAGAAAAAAAAAGAAAAAAAATTGTAACGTACAGACTTGCCCGAGTATTGGTATGTACCCGTGTATTATATTGCATATTAACACGCGTGACACAGTTTGTGCGGCGTGTATGGCGTTTTTTATGTGACGTCGTTGTTTGATGCAGTTTAATTAACTTTATTATATAACAATTATAATTAGACACCGCGGTAAGTAGAAAAAAAAAAAAGTAGTATTATAAAATTAATAAAAGTCAACATGTTATATACAAAAACTCCGCTATACGCGCGCGGTTAATATACGGCGTGTTATATGTATACGCGTATGAATAATTAACGAATTCGAATTAAACGAATAAATATAAACTCTCGTCCTGTAGGCTTTCGAAAAAAACGAAAACAATCCAATTTGTTGACCGTTTTTTTTTTATATCCGTAATACCGTATAGAACTCGTACGCACTCACGAAATTAGCATCGCACTCGTACCGTGTCACCGTTTACCGGCGCGAAACATTACCCATGTACTAGTATAGGCGTATAGATAAAACAAAAAGACAATATTTACGTCCGTCCGTCAAACCGATGATGTGTTATTTTTTCGAACGGAAATTGGTTGTTTTTTTTTTCTATTGTCGGACTGTCTATATTATAATACCTGTATACACCTAATAATATTATAGACAGACAGACGGGCCGCGTCCACGTGCAGACGATGTACTACGTATAGTTTGACGGTATAATATAATAAAAGCTTATTTTACCGACCTAATAAAGCGGGAAAAAAAACCATTTTTTTTTTTTTTCAAATACCGGAACAAAGAAAATAACACACATACACACACACACACACACTGTATCTCCTCCTCTTGTCTCAACCGCTGCAGTGCGGCCGTTATATAGGACGAGGCGGTGCAGGATCCCGTGCGTATGCAAATTTGTTGACATTATTGTTTCTCTTTATTTCTTTTTTCCCCCGTCTCTTTCGTGCATCCCACTATAATATAATAATAATAATAATTATAATATACCAGGTGAATCAATGTGATGGTACACATTGTGTGTGTGTGTGTGTACAAACACCGCGCCGCTTCGAATTGTGACAAAAAAAAAACATACAAGTTACACATACGCGCGCGCACGAACTGCGATATCGATCTGGCATTACGGGTTTTTTTTTTTTATTTTTAATATTATAATACGCCTGTTGTTGTTTTATCAGATGACGGTAATTAAACACGGAATATAATATAGGTTCAACACAAAACGGGGAGGGAGGGAGGGGCGAGAGGGAAATTGTCGCCCCCGTCAACACAAATATTAATATTGCAGCTCGCGTATACCTGTACCTGCAGTATATATACGTATATTAAAATTATATGGTGCGTGTGTGCTGTGCGAAAAAAAAAAACCTATCCGGCTTGTTTGTCGTACGCTGGACATGTGTGTGTGTGTGTGTGATAACGTGCATGTTTGAATTGATGAAATAATCGGGGAAAACAAAAAAAATAAAAAACAAATATATACATGTATTGTATGTAACAAAAAGTGCCTACTTTTTATTCACCTGCAGCTCTAACTCCCTCGCGCTAACTAATTGATAAACCTGTATAATATGATATTTTAATATGTATAAAGAGGTGTTGACGTATACTTACAGGAATTATGATTACAATATTGTCGTATTATTATAATACACTTATACCTCGTAATACCCGTTCGTGTCACCGCGTTCTATCGTAGGTACCTACACCCATACCCATATACTATATAATATTATTTCGAACGCAACATTTTTGTACACGGTATGGCGTACGTATATTTTTTATGATATTTTACGGGCTTTCCGTTTCCGTATAGTAATTATTACGTTCGATTTTCGTGTCGTACCCTCAACCCGATTTCCGTTTGTTTCGCTGGTATCGAACGATATCGTTTACTGCAACCCCCAGCGACGCGTGCGTAATGCGTGTACAACGAAAACTGAATATTTTTTCATAGAGAGATTTTTTTTTAAATATATGACTGGCAACGGTTACTTTCGTATACGAGACGGATAAACGTACAAATTATCGATAACAAAGTATTAATAGAAAACTAAACGAAGGACATTAACATAAACGAATAACTAATACGCATCCAAACTACTACAAACGTATTGTGAAAATTAACAATATCCGCGCAAATATTCTTGTTTATTGAATTCTTGAATGAATTAAAACTAAAACTCGAAACGACTGTTGCTCGTACAATATTATGTAAATGTGAGTATAGTGATCCTCTAGCGGTGGACTTTTGACTTTATTCAGTGAAAACATATTGAATAAAGTTTCGTCACATTAGGATACAGGCGAAAATAGCTGCTCGACTCTATTGGTGGACGAGGACCTCATTTGGGGCGGGGAACTCGGATGGACACCCCGATCATCCCTCTATTTGCGCTAGTACATGGAAACAGTACAGATTATAGGTATACGGTTTTATTTATAATGAATATTTGAAATCAAATTTTACGTTTTCCGTGCGTGTTATTAATTTTTATAATAGAAGATTGTATTGATACATCAAAAGTAATTATTTATTTAATTTTCAACTTTAGAAACGTCTAAAATCAATATATTAGAAGTGTATTTTATAACGTAATAAACAAACGTACCCGCGAGTGTATGTTTAGAATTTTTTTTCTTTTTTAAATGTCACACAATTTTTCGGGTGACATAAAATTCGATAAAAACTAAACTAAACACATTTTCGTAGTAACTTTGAGTTTTAAAAGGAAATGTAATGTATTTTAGTTTTTCACATAATATGTTTGTACCGATTTTATACGTCACGCGACTTTCGTATTATAGGTTTTTACTGTATTTTTTTTTTTTATCGTTATCAAACCGTTTTCGAAAAGTTTACAATTAATTTTCTTTAAAATCGCATAACATTATTATATTATTATATGTACGTTATGCGAAAGAGACGTGCGGGGTCGGGTGAAAAAAAATCTCGATTTAATTGCGTTCTTTAAAAACTTTTTCTCTCCTTATTTTCTTTCTATTCGACGTTAACACCGTAATACCGAGACGAAAAAAACCCCGTTGTATTTTTTTTTTTTTTTAAGTAAATTTTAAAATCGATTTATTCGAACAGGAGGGACCGCTGCGCGCAGTCTTTTTAATCGCGTCGTTTCCCCTCCCCTCCCTATCTATTAAACGTTATATCGACTGTGGCGGACGTGGGGAGAGCCGACGCCGATTCGGTTTCGACGACGGGATCCGTATCGACGTTTTCCGTACGCCGTAATATCGAATCGCGGACCGCGAAAATAGCGGGTAAATATCCCGTCGTCCCGCCATCTTGTCGGCCGCGCGTCGTATCATAACTCGTCCGGGTACGGGTCTGGTTAATTTCTCACGTGTCCCGCAGCTACGCAGGCTCCCCCGTACATACGCGTTCCGTGAATAGAATATGACGCGCGCGCCGCACTTAATATTATCGCCGCGTCCGTTTTTTTTTTTTTTCTGACGTTGACAAAGCTGAAACGACGCACGAGTACGTACATCTGACGTTTGGGGGTGATGGGAGGGGGGTTGGGCCCCGCGGGGTGCTGCGTCGTTATGTATACAGGTATACGCGGCGATCCGCGAGTATTTAGACGTTACCGCCGCCGCCGCTCACTATACCGACCGTCGCCGTCGGGGTAAAAAATGTCCAAAAAGATTAAAAAAAAAAAAAAAAAAATTCTCGTTTCATCGGTTCGGCGGCGGCCGAGAGTCTCGCCTACCCCCCCCCCCCCCCCCCCCCCCCCCCCCCCCCC
>CABPRJ010000995.1:18277-45163 GCA_902439185.1 Cinara cedri | reverse complement strand
CCCTCCCTCCCTCCCCTCCTCTACCTTCTTTCCGCGGAACACCGCGACGGTGATGAATGGACGAATATAACAATAATAATAAAAATCTTCGTTTATGTATTATTATTATTATCGTCGTCGTGCGCGGGTTCGCTCATCGCGCGGTCTTACGTACGCTACGTATAAACGCGCGTACGTATACAACAATAACACGACGCGTACCCGGGGCGGCCGGTTCCATTGTGTTGGCGTCGTCGTCGTCAAGGCCCGACCCCCGCGCGTGGGTGGACGCGACACCTGGCAGACGGGGCCCCAAGACGCCGCCGCGCGGTCTTCTATTCTACTCGTCGTCGTCGTCGTCCGTCGTCTTCGTCGTCGTCGTCATCGTCGTCGTCGTCGTCGCGGCCGTCGTTGTTCTCGCGTTTTACGCCGCGCGTCTATACGGTGTTTTCATTATGTTTCGGTTCGCATTCTTCTCGCGCCGTTCAATAGCGACGAAACGAACATTGATTGGCAGGTCGTTGCCGGGGTCGCGGCGCGCGCTCGTGGGGGGGTGGGAGGGGTGGTGGGCTGGGTGTCATCTTCGTCTTCTCGTCTCGGTCCGCCGCCGCGGCGTCATAACACCGGTGACCGTCGTCCGCGGTAATAGTATGTTTCCGCGGGATTTCCCGTCGCTGCCGCTGCCGCCGCCGCCGCCGCGCAGTCTTCGTCCGTCCGTCCGTCAGCGTCCAGACGTACGAACGTCGCCGCCGCTACCGTCGCAACAGACGCGCGTCGCGTCCGTCCCGGCCGTCGTTGGTCAACGCTCCGGGGCAAGTGCATATTCGCCGTACGCAAATATATTTCCGAGTTTTTCCGACCGGAAGACACTGCAAAGGAGGAAAACCCTCGCGGGGGTAGCAGTACGTTTCCGCAGTAAGCATATAATATTATCATTATCGTTATTTTTTTTTTTTATTTTTTTTTTTTTTTTTTTTTTTTTTGTGTCCCATCCGTATAACGAGACGACGACGCGTGTACACAATATTTATTCTCGCGCGCGCAATTAGAAATCTCGGCGGAATCGGACGACTGCGCACCTCGTTATTAGGTTTGTCGCAGCCCGCGTCCCGCGTTAAACGAGTCGTATAAATGCGCGTCCGGTCCACGAACGAATGTGTGACACTGCACCGGTGCGGCGAATAAGGAAGTGTCGCGTCCCGTTCATAAATAATTAATCGAATTAACGCGGCGGCAGCGAGAACGTGTTGTATATTAAAAAATACACCGCGCACGGGCGACGGTGTCTGAATCGAAACGTTTAAATTACGGGGAGACGGGTTCTCACGTTCGCGGCGGCAGCCGGGCGGGCCGGACGAATCTAAAAACTGCGCGCCTCTCGCTGTCAATTTTACTTTCGGTGTTCTTCGTCGGCGGCGTCGCGATATCCGCGCGTGTATTTATACCTTCATCTCAGTCGGACCGTATTGATTCGCGCGCGACTCGTAGAATTGTTTTATCCCCTCCCAACCCCCTCCCCCTTCTCATAAATTCGCTGTCGAACGAAACCGAATTGCTGCACAGACGTGTTGTGTATTTTTTTTTGGATTCCGAACGAACCGACAAGTCTATCGGTTTTACTGTACATCCGCTTGCTCGTAACATTTTCTGTATAGTTGCATCAGTTTGTGCGTCGAAGAGGTCGTTTGTATTTTCCATGCAGTTTTCTCAATCAATGTGGGAAATATCGACCGATTTTTCGTGTATAATTTCTATCGATTTTTGTGTAACCTTTGGGCCACGAGGGAAAAAATACCTCAGAATTTTTTTTTTTTTTTTTTTTAATAGCCGTAGTTTTTATTTCGACTATATTCTAGGGGGTGAAAATTCTTGGTGTTGTACCTCTAAAGTCTGTTTTCCTATCTAAAAGAAGTAATAAAAAACCTATTATTACCCGCGTTTTTAACTCTACGATTTCAAGCAGAACGTCACAAATTTAATAATCCTGCAGGTTGTAGGCACGTGTAATTTCGCCGTATCATTTTACGTCTCCCGCAGGACCGAAACAGCGAATGCGGCCGGCGGTATCACGTACGCCATTATAGGTAAATACAAATCGTTTTTTCATTGAAAACGAATATGTCGGCGTAATAAAATATTATATTATTGTGTTGGGGGGGTTTAGCGTATTAAATCGAAAAAAAAAGCAAAGGTACTGTGTTTTGATATGGCTCCAACATAATAGAATTAATACTATTAGCGTACACCTCGTGTTGTCGTAGTAATAGGGCATAACTCCTATATATACGTATCGTTAATGGGCGCTATCCAAGAACCCCATCGTGTATAATATAACAACACAAAGACGACGACGATGTGCTTCACCCTGAGATTAATATAGGCGGAACGGAAAACGTATTAGTAATGTGCGTTCAGTGTAATATATATATCTATAATAGGTATACATTATATATATATATATATATATATATATATATGCGTGTATACATATACCTAGGTATATATATACCTAGCAACACAACTGTACAAATGCGTTTTTGTGAGTATTGGTAACCGGGGGGGGGAGGGATTTATATCGATATTTCGAATACTTGCCTGGAAATCTAAAATTCGAATTCGAACGACGGGAAGGGCGGGTGGAGGTTAAATAATATTTTTAAGCGCTCGAGACATAGTTTAAAACGCGGAAAAACCTCTTGTATAGAAAGTTCCGAAACGATAAAGAAATGTAATTTATAAAACAATACGAATGCACTCCAAATTCGTTTGTATACATACATATATATATATATATATATACAAGTGATATAGTTATATAAGTATATATGTTTTATTAGAAAGTTTTTGGCTCAAGAGCATCACGCCGACACCGCTGCACCGACCGAATCACGAAACCGTTGCATTATTTATCTGTACCTAAAAACGGACGGTAAAGTTTCTTGTTTTGATTTTTTTTTTCCCAACCGTTCGGGAAGTTTTAAAACTATACACCAATATACGGAGGATTTTTTCGTTTTGTTTTTTCGCAGTTTAGTTTGCACGTATATAGGAGATTTTTAGATTTTATTTTCACACCCGTCAACGCAATCGCGTTACAACCTGCACCTAATGTATTGTATACATCGCTAAACCGAATATATGTGTATAGAATTTTTGCAAATGTCAATCATGATGCCATCCGTAAAGCCGGAATTAGAAGCGCGTGACATCATCATTTTATGTCCGGGGGGAGCTTCCCTGCAACACGCGAATTTCAACTATCTAGTTCACAATATTCAATGAAAATAATTTAATTTAAACGCCGATAAAATGAATAATTTCTCTATTTTTTTTTTTTGTATATTTATAAATAATAATGTTATCATTAACAATAAGTTGATCACGTTTTTGGAAGTCGGCAAGCGGCGGCTCGTGGTGAGAAGAATATTAAAAATAAATAAAATAAATACGTTTAGAGAAACGCTGTTAGTTAGTATACACGGAGGGACGAAAATAAGCTTCAGCTATCAGTAATTACTTTTAAAATATTTCACATAGGTGCATATATTTTTCTGAAACCAATTAGTACTATATTATAGCTATGAAATTTTAAACGAAATTAATTTTGAAAAATTACGATATTTGCAATAAACTACACGTATTTATTGTAATGTCCCGGTAAAATTGTAGCGCTACCGGTTGGACGATTTTTTTTAATCACGCGCCATTCCATCGATCTCCCCGTATTTTATTTTTGCGGGGGGTTTTTTTTTTCATTCGTCACGAAAGCGCGTGAACAGAATTTTCCTTAACTGCGTATAATAATAAAAACGAAAAAAAAACCATGTAAAATAACATTATAATTAAATTACATTATATTATACTTTATACACGCGCGTTCGATAAGCGCGCGTATCGTGTGACCAACAAAATATGTTTCTATGCAGTAGGTACATACCCGTTTTTAATTATATACGTTTCGATTTCATCGCGGAATAAAAATTAAATTTCCCTGCGCATTTTTGCTGCGCTGTTGCCACTATATCCACGCATATCACCCGGTGATATACGCTGATGGTATATAGTACTAATATCGTTTCGAGATTGATTTCGCGAAAAACGTCGATCGGTTTTTGCATTTGCGCGGCTATATTATTTTAGAATCTAGATAATACACCGAAAAGAAAAAAATCATATCGAAACGCGCGTGGAAAATTTTCGTCTCGATTATTTTCAGAAAAAAAAAAAAAAATCTTTCTCCGGAGCTCCCGTTTTCCCTTTTTCGACCCGCGACTCGCGTACCGATAAATAATATTTTTACTTGTGTCGCCCATGCAATAACGATATATACCGACGTTCCCCGGCCTTTTTTTATTTTACGCCCCTCTTGTAGATAGTTCAAATATCTCGCGCCGGTCAGACATTAATTACAAATATGAACTTATTTGTTTTTGGTTTTAGTTGATAATATGGTAAATTTGCATATTTTACATATAGTAACCCTCCACGCGGTATCTGAATTCCTCCCCACCGGGAAACACTGAACAAAACGGACACGGACGCCTTCGAATGAGGACGGCTAGACGGGGTATTTGTCCACGGACCCTCCCCCCTACTGAAATAAATACCAGCTCTTTTTACGTTTGTACGTTTGAAATAACGTTGAATTTTTATTCGGCGTACGTTTTTAATTTTGTATTTTACCCTCCACTACCCCTCGAAATTTCACATACGGGCTCCTACGATGCGTACGGAGCGCGAAATACCTATTTACACACTCGTGGAAACGTCGGACGTGCACCGCGAGAAATCGTCCCGAGCGGTGCGCGCGTATGATGTTTTACGCTCGTAAAATACGGTAATCAGTGCCAAGTACGTTTGGCCGGCGAATCGTCGGAAATAAAAAAACCAGACCAGACGGTTATTATTTGGCCAAGAGAAATGCGCGTCCGGTGTAGCAAAAACAAAAAAAAAATAATAATAATAATAAATAACAACTGCAACAGCGATAATACGCAAGAGAAAAATCACGATTATTTTGTTTCTCGCGCGTACACACATTATTATATTATTACACTCTCGTGAATATACGCGTCAAAACGTCTCGCCGAAAATGTCTTGTCGAAACCGTTGCCTGCAGTAGATTGATTGTTATATTATAGCAGCGCTTTTTCACGCCGATATTGTTAGTTTCATACACGTAATTACGTGCAAAAAATTACACGCTTGGCCTTTGCGCGGATAGGTGCACCTATAGGTAATATTACCTTATTACAGCCCGGTGTACTCGCGCGCGTTAACCAGACGGTTATATTGAAGCGCGTCCGACGTAACGATATCGCGTGTTTACCGCTCGTAAAAAATAGTAAAAAACGAAATATTATGTTTAAAAAAATGACAAAAAAAAAAAAAAAATACCGTATATAGTGTACTGCGAGAACACATTGTTGGCGGCCGTCTCCCGAGTGTACCTAAACAAAAATAATACTACACGATCATTTTACTATTACACCCGTTCGGACGGATATTTGTTTTAACCCCGACCGGCAAACACGGTGTACGCGAAAAACGGTATGCGTCACGTTTTGTAAAATTTCGCGTTTTCCACGGTATCACCTTTGAACACCGTGCGAGTTTAAGCCTGTAACACAAACCTGCAGAAATAGTATGGGATTTTCGGTCTCTATCGAATGAAGCTATCCACGTTTTACCTATGCCGTCCGTGTAATGTGAACAGTCAGTGGCGCGCCCGAGAAATGTCGACCGATATTTACGACGGGCAAATTCTGTTTACCCGACTCCGACATTCGACAACGACGTCGGGCGAATTGTCGGATCCGGATTTTCGACCCGATGAGCGTTTTCCTCGCGACCGCAGACCGAAACGCGCGTATATAATTCCGCATATTATAGCGAAACGTTCGCTCTAAACAAATATACCCGTATATAGGCATAGCCGCCGTATTGAAACGCCTGACGTATGAGAGGGGGAAGGGGGGGTATGGCGATATAACCCGTAAACTCTCTACCTACCCCTGCAACGGCGTGTCACCCGGTACATCGCGTGTATATTACGCGGAACCGCGCAGGAGAAAGGGCCGGTTTTCGTGGGGAAGTGGGGGGGGGGTCGGGGACCGTTCTCGTGTATCGCGGCGCGTCCTGTAGGAGAAACCCGTCGCGATATATTGTGTATTTTTTTTTTTATGAATGGCGGGCGGAAGGCGTCGTCGTCGCGCGGTGGTGAGTAAACAAGGGAGAAACCATATATCCGACGAACGGGCTCGTGTACAACGAGAAATAATACCGTATACGATTCGTATTTATACCGCCGCCTCTATTATACACACGCGTATATACGGGGTGTACTATGTACTCGTGCGCGCACGCACACACACACACACACACGCACGCACGCACACACGCACGCAGTATACGGCAGACGCGTACGCGTATCGTATCGTATACAGTGTGTCGGGCGAAACGGTAGCGCGCGCTATGACGACGACGAGCGCGGCGCGCGTACGCCGCGACCGCGATGTTTCCGCGCGAACGACGTCGGCGTGGGGTCGGGAACGGGGAGAGAAAAAAAAAAAAAAATTACGCGCGCGCACATACTAGTCGCGTATACGCGCGGCCGGCGTTTCAATACGCGTCCGATGTACGACGGTGACGGTGCGCTCGACTCCGTCGCGTTTTCGCTGTAACATTATTGTTGCTCGTATTGCTGTTCGCGTAGGTGTACCGTTCGTCGTTTTTCGTTTTTTCTCTCTCTCTCGCTCTCTCTCTTTCTCTCTCTCTCTCTTCCTCTCTCTTTCCCGCGTCGTATACGCCCCGCGTTTTCGTCTCGCGGTTTTACATCGACGCGCACCGGTACATACTGTTCCCCGTCCGAGTTTCGGCGTCGTGTTTTCTCCGCGCGCGGCAACGGCTACGGGAAAAACGTCGCCCCGAACCCTTCGCCGGCCGAAACAATACGGGCACCGTAATAGTCATTACAATAATAATAGTAACGCGTCACGGATGTTACGCGCGGACCGGTCCGCGAACGCGCTCTCTACGCCACTGCGCTAGAGGGACGATTGGACACGGTGAGTTTCGAGAGCAGTACCTGTATCGGCGGCGGCAGCGGCGGCGGCAGTGGCGGCGGAGGCGGCGGATGCACACGCGAAGGGTTTTCGTGCGTCTTTTGATGGCTCAATCGCGCGCGATGTCCGAGAACCGGTTTTCTCGCCGCTCGCGCGTAATATTCTTCCACTACGGTGCGATACGTGAGTATGCGTGTAACCTAACGGACCGCCGTGTGTTTTAACGTTTCGCCACGACGGACTGTCTGGTTCGCAGTGTACGCCCGCGTAATATAACAGCGTACAGGCGTATAACTGTGCGGCCCGTGTACGTGTAATTTGTTTTTATTAATTCGACATTCGCCCGCCGTTGTCCCGGCACACTCGACTCGATTGACTCGGGCCCAGCTATTTAGCGCGCGTTCGCCCTGTCCGTGAAAATTAATATAATCCGATCGCCTACGGGAATACCGCAATAATTATCATTCGCTTCGAGAACGTCCTGCACGGCGATCGGCCGAACAATATCCCATCATGTATTATAGACTCACCGGAAAACGCCGGTTTTTTTCTTCCGGAAAATCGTAAACTTTCGTACGGTCGTCCCGTCGTAGGGATACGGTAACATGATAATAATTAAACGTATAGACGCCGCGGCGACATTCGATACCCGTACATATTATACACGATAAATCGCGGTGCAAAAATCGCTGCGAAATAGGCATATAGAGGTCGTATGCTTATATATATATATATATTTTCCGCGCATAAATACCGGTCGTAAATATCGCCGTTTCGTTATTGTATGTGATAATGATAATATAAACGCAGCTATATTATACCGTGTATGATATATAATAATCGTACCTGTATAAAATTATTTGTTATCGCCCTGAAATTAATATAAAATATATGTAAGCGCATCATAGATCACCGTCGCGTCTGGAAAGCGTATATCATAATGTGTATACCGCCGGTGTGAAAAAAAAAAAAAAAAAACGAAACCGCTCTAAACAAACATAACGCGTATACCGGTAATAATAATACAGCCACCTAACTATTACCGGCCTGTCTATAACGTTACAATGTGTTACAACCGCGTACCGACTGTATTGTACCGTTTATTCGATTCCCGTGCGATTATATAAAAAAAAAAAAAAACGAACCTTTCATAAAATTATGCGTGTTTTTCTTTTGATTATTATTTTTCATGTCGTACGCGATAATATCGTTATGCCGCCTCCGTCCGTTATTTTAGTGAGCCCCGGTTGGGGGGAAGGGAGGAGCGCGAGGCGCGCGCGTCCAAAGACAACCAACGGAGGCGGGGGCTGTTTTTCATTCGGTCTGTTTCCGAACGGCGCGGCGGCGTCTCGAAATCGAAACATTTTTTTTTTTCACGTTTTCCGTCGTCTCGCGATCGAATCACCACTACGTTATTGTACGGCTCTTATCGAGTTTCGGGTGTCGACTTCCTTTTCTTCGAGTTTTTCGGACCCCTAATTCGGATTCGTGTTTCGGCATACGCGTTCAACGAGTGAGTATATATATAGGTGTATAATAATATACTCGCGTATTAAAATTTGTCGTGACTTAAAATATATTACAATTTTTTTTTTTTTTACGGCGAACTATATAACTATACATTTCATATATACACGTGAAAGTATAATAACATTATGTTTATACCGTGTGGACACTGCAGCGCGTTATAATATGATGTGTATACTTGTTATTGTTCCGGTATAACGTTACTTTATAATAATTAACAGTGTTAAATTTTTCTGCAATTTAAAGTTAATTAAAAATGAAATGTGACCTACATCCGACTAAACGTATAATACTATGTAGCGCGTAGTTTATGTAATCCGATGTCGTTGAAAAAAAAAAAATGTTTCCAACTTTTTTTTTACACAAATGGAAATTTCGTAAACACGAATTCCACCGATTCGACCGGTCGATTTTTTTTTTTATTTTTTTTTACGAGAACTATTTAAACAACAGAGAATTAGTTTTGTTTCTTTATTTTAATAAGTATACCTTAATACTATACTTGTATAACAGTTTTAATTACTTTACAGCAGTCACTAAAAGTTAGCGAGACGATAAGAATACACTAACTTTTTTTTTTTTTTTTTTTACAAACGGTTCGACAAGGTTTGGAATTGAAAATGGAAGATTTAATAAAATGTAATCATTAAAACGGTAAATTTGAGATCAAAACCGTGGCAAATGCGGTGAAGTGCATTCGTTAACGCGAATCTCGTTTAGTTATTCATATTCGGTTTCGCCCGGGTAGATATCGTTTCCATAAAACCAATATCTTATGTATACGCGACTAATTGAACGAATATATTATAGGCTTAAAAAAAAAAAAAATACCAATATTATAAACTTTCATTGATCGTGTATTGAAATTTTAATCGCCTTTATTGTTCCGTACATAATAGTGAATTTCGTTTTGTAAAAAATGTAGTTTCGTTTTTACTGAACGGAGTCGTTTTTTCCGTTTTAGGGGGGGAGAGGCGCGATGATTTCGTCCGTACATACAAAACTGCGACGGCAACAATATTGTAGAAATATGTCGAAACGCGTATAAATATAACTAACGCGATTATTTTACAAACGCGAACGTCGTAATTTTTTCTAATTTCATTCCTATTACCGCGGACGTTATAATTATTATATTTACTATATACTATCATTATACACGATAATATAATAATATAATATCGCGGCCGTATAACCTCGACTGAATAATATTTGCATTCGTTTAAAATATATATATATATATAAAGCGGTCCGTATTATAATATCGCCTATGTAAGCGTATGCATGACGTTTTCTTCTATTTTTTTTTTTCCCCCCGTAGTCTTCCGAGTAAGTTTTTCATAGTCTTTCATAACGGACGTATTTGGTATACGTATATACGTTTCTCGGGCGGTACTATATCGCAGCGGCCGCTGGTAAAAAAAAAAGAATCTATACTCCGCTGCAGCTCCGACTAATTTCAGTGTGTGTGTGTGTGTGTGTGTGTGTGTGTGTGTATACCGCAATCCGCTGCAGTGTCGTACATCTTGTTAGTTTATAATATTATGCAACCGCGTTGTCGTCATAGGAATAATAAATCTACGACGTTGCCCTTGAAGCGTCAATAAAAAACGTGCGGTATATATTAACACGCGTCCAGTTTTCGAGACCCGTGCACGTCCCGTACGGACGTTATTCGGTCTTTCCCGCGGTCATAGGTACGTATACGAAATTCCTAACGATTACGATTTTTTTTCTCCTCATAAAGCGCGTTTTGTCGATGCCGATGAATCCTCGGAGTCCGACCCGGGAGCCCCGGGTCGGAAAAGCGTGTCTACGGCGTTGATTTCGTACGACGCGGGTCGTGAGATATTCCGAAACGGCCGGGGCGTATACCGCGGGGGCAAAGTCGGATGGTCAAGTTAGGTACGAAGTCATTGGGATTCGTGTGATTTTCACATGTGTACGCGACGGTAAGCGATTCTGAGCGACGCAATACTATCGGCCGCGTTTATTTCCTTTTTCGCCGAATTAAACGACCTCCCGTTACACGTCGACTAAATTGAAAACGTTGAATACAGCGGTGACGACATTTGAATTCTTTCCAATTAGATTTAATCGGATTCCCCGTTTGACCCGATTGTTTAATCAATATCCGAGAAAAATTCGAAAAAACGATCTCGACGCGTATTGATCGGAAATTCTACGAAAAAAGCTCTTTCGTCGTTTTTCGTTTGGAGCGAGGTTTTCTGTAAAGAAATCGGCGTACATAAAAAAATAAAAAAAATAAAAAATAAAAAAAATCCACTAACGCACAATTGTATATATCCTATTGTGTCGTCGATTTCACGACGTTTGACGACCCGAGGCCTTCCCCAGATGGGGTGATAATTCCACGACGCACAGACGACAGTTTCCCGCGGAGTCTGTGTACGTCTATACACACGACATCGCGCGTGTATATATATATATAAAAACGGTACACGGTCTCGTGTAATAATATATACACAGTCAGACACTATACCGCGACGGCGTTTTTTATTATCGTTTTTCTTTCTTCTTTTTTTTTCCCGCGAAAAATCTTTATATAAACCGTGAATATAATACTATATTATTATAATATCCTCTCTCCGCCGCGGCGAAACATAAATAAATAAAACGCGCGGCGGCCGACTGAATCACGGCGACTTAAAACCCCGGACGGAGGGGCCGCGCAGCGCCGGCGTCGGCGTAAAGTGCGTCGTGATAGGTGCGTTATTAACGAGCTTTCGGCGCGACGGGATGTCCCCTCGGCTTCCGGCGGCCCTCCCGCGGTCGGGGGTTTAAGTCCGTACACACAATACAAAAGGGCTTTGTGCGGACCCGAACCGCTTTTGCGGCCGCCGGAATTTGCGTTTACGTGCGCGTATAAAACGCGTACGATATATTATTTAGCGGGGGCGTCGGTACACGCGCAGACAAAGTCGGAGCCGGCGGGGTCGCGAAATCGCCGTCGTTTAACGTACATATATGTAATATTATTGTAACATTGTCGGGTGCGCGTACGAGCTGGCGATGCGACCGAGCGGTATAGAGTCGTTGTTTAACAGGAATTTTCCGTCGAAAAACTACAATATTCGCATAAAGGCCGAAAAGAAAACGTCATACCGAACGAGCCGGCCGGTATTATACGTTATTTTTCTATATCTTTGTAAAAATTAAAGCCGTCCCCCGAACACGGTCCCGACCGCGGCCTCTTGCGAATTTTCCCGTGCGCGTCCGTTTTCGCAGATTGCAGTCTGCTACAATGCTTTCTAGGACGCGAACAGCATTTTCGTAAAACACGTTTTTTTCCGAGCGTCGGCTGTTTCGGAATCGCAAATAAGAGCGGCTCGACGAGCCTTAACGCGACGTCGGAGGGGGTTTTCCTCCGTTTCGATGACTGTATTTTACGTAATGATTATGCCCTAACCTGACAAAACCGTATCGAAGAGTAACCGGCAAATCTGCAATTTTTCGGCGCGAGTCTTTCTTCTTCCGGATTTTAATACACGAACAACTTATTTTACAAAAACGTTGCTTACATCAAACGAAGTCCGTAGAGAATCTTTAAAATGTTTTCATAATTTTGGTCGATTTCTGTGTTATCGTGTTGACAGCAATACGATTAATAACATTCTGCTTAGAATCATTTTTCGTTTGCCCGTTGAGTGCAGATGTAAATTAAATCATTCTATATATATTATTCTCCTTTCCGACTTGTCTTTTAAAACAGTGACACACCCATCAACAATATCAGCCTTTTTTTCAAAATAAAATATACATAATTATATTGTGCGCAGTCGGTCGCATCGGTATCGGTCGGTTTTCGAGTGGCACGGTCTAAATATGTAGGGGCTGTTGTTGTGTTGTATAGCCCGAGAGAGAGCATTTAGTGTACTTTAATATGTAAAATCGACAACGGCACCTCTTGAAACGATACTTTCCCCGCTTTACCAACTGTCGTTTTCTCCTAAATTAGTTTCGGATCATCCCTTTCTCGTATCGTATACAAAAATCTATAAATAGAGTAGGTGTAGTTATTTTAATGTGTCTTATAGGATACAATCAATAAGCTCTTAACGTGTTTATATTCCGAGTTAATTAACCACTTACAGTTTCTCTAAGATGTGTTTTTTTTTAATTTGAAAAATACATTTGGTTATTAAAAATCATTGAAAATTGTTCACGTAGTATACCATAAATGATTTGGAGTTTCTGGTATTTTATTTAAACTTTTTTTTTTTTCATAGATTCACCATAGTTTTTCTTGAAAATCGAAAAAATAAACTGACAACAAAATATGACGATCTGTCATGATTTTATTTTTGTTTATTTCTGGGTTACATTTTGGCTACAATGGGGGAAAAACACGACTAATACCAGTAGCTAATGCTGCAGGTAATCCTGCAGTGGCTTGGCGTGTGTCCCGCTTTCTTTTTATTATTTTTTTTTTTTTACTATGGGTTTCTCCCGTAATATTCTACGTCACAATAATTCATGTACTTGATTTCGCACAAAATTTAAATACCAAAAATTATAAAAAAATTATAATTAGGATTATATTATACTATAGGTATACGGGTACTGTGTATAGTTGCACACACATTGTGAGTTCGAAAAAAAAAGGCGCTAATGAGATTAACGTCAACGTGTCCGACGTTATAATTTATTAAGCTCATTTAATAAATCATAAATAAATGTTTGCATTTAGGATAGTAATATATAGTTTGACTCCCGAGTAGCTGGTTTTTTTTTTTTTTTTGAAAATTGTCTAATTCCCCGGCGTATAAAAATGTTTTTTTTTTTTTTTGGTCTGCAGTCGTATTGTATAGCTATAGCGTATTTGTACAATATTTGCAGCTGATATTTAAATTTTTGGTTATAGAATATAATATTATGTACACAAATGTATAATAATCTGTACCGTCACCGCGAACTTTGCGAATTTTATTCCCTCCCCTGCGGTCATACGAACAACATTCTACCGTTTTAGTTTTATCGATAACAGCGTCGTATCCGGGGTTTTTTTTTTTTTTTTGAAGGGGATGAGCTGATCAGTTACATCGAACACATTGCTGCAGTTTATTATAATGTCGGACTGTGTTTGAAACGATAAATTTAGATTTTCCGTCATTTCAGGAGGGGGCCCTCAGCTCTCCCCACCATGATCAAAAGTATCTTATATCACGGTAATATATTTGTTATACCGTTTTTCAATAAACCTCCTCCTTTCTACATACCGTATTTTTTGAATTCGACGATAAAAATTGAAGTTTTTATAAATCCCGCGATATCGCGAACGATTTTCCGCTAAACCCTATTGGCGAATCCGACAAATACAGTACTGTGACCGCCTGCCCGTTTGCTCTGTCAATCACGGTTTACGGATCGAGGGATGGTATACAATGTAAAATGCCGGATACCCTGCAGCTGTTTTTCAAAGCGTTTGACGTATATAACCCACCTCACCCCACCTTATCATTGTGTTAATTTCGCCCAGTAATTGAGGGAGTGCACGCACATCGCCGTTTTATCGGGCAAACGTCGATAATGGCCGATCGCGGTAGAACCGTAAAAAATCGATCGTTTTTTTTTTTTTTCATTCAAACCGATTGTGTTGTGACAACACCAATAATAATTATTATTATATTTCGAAGGGGATTCGGAAAATATATCCGTGATAGTAATATTATTATTACATTGTATAGTCGTTACGGGTATTTACGTGAAAAATCTGCGGGTGCGTTTTATAATTTATAATATAAATCATCGACAGGAGGAGAAAAAAAAATAATGAATCGCAAAATTATCATTATTGACGTGCGTGTCTAACTATTTTTTTTTTTTGTTTTTTTTTTCATTATCATTTCGCGAAACTGTTGCAGATAACGCTTATAATATTGTATTCGTATGCGTATAAATATATAGCCAATAAATTATAAGGTCTTCGAAATATTATATTATATATATTTTTTTTTTTTTATCATTTAACCAATGGCATGATTTATTGCAGCCGCTCTTTGCTCATCGTAGTTTCACCTTTCAGATTATAGCTGTTGCACGATGGTGGTGCCTATCGCATCCATCCGTCAGTCATGCATATTTTGTATCTATAAATATAATACTCGTAAAAAAAAAAAATCCGTCTAGAACGTTATAATTCATGACCGTCATACAACGACAGTGTAACTAATCTAATTATTTTAATTTTTTTTTTTTTTTTGTTACAGGTAAGAAGACAACGATTTTTCACCGTTCTGTTTTCGTATAATATTATAACTACTACCGTCTGTCGTGCAGGGCTTCGCTCGGTGAGTCACAAATAATAATATATATTTATTACATTTTAATTATCATCAGGCATCGGTATATATACTTACACATTTTTTTTTCGTTCGCAATATAGTGCTCGTGTATGCATTTATGCAGCATTCGGACATCTGTTAGATTTTTTAATCGCTATACGAAAGAATAATCATTGGTAGGGGTAAAATAAAAGAGCGAACACACCGGTTCCGTTCCAGTCCGTCATAGTCAGGGTTTCTCTGCATCTTCTGTCCGGGTCAGTTCAATTCGCATATAGCACATGATTTGAGGCCGGACTAAGGGCGCAGTAGGTCCCGGAACCGAACATGAAAACATATAAACATTTTGTGTACACAAGTTTGTACTGCACACATTTTTAACGAACATTTTATACGGACCATTTACGCCCGTGGGTCCGGGAGCCATGGCTTTTCCTGTCCCCTTAATCCGGCTTACCTCGAAAATAGTTGAAATCGACCGAAAGCCAATGTGTCAGAAGGATTCGCACTGGATGTAGAAATTGGATTTATTCCTATATGTATTATAGTTAAAGGCCGGATTTATATGCTCTTAAATTCCATAAAAATGCATTTTTAAATTTCAAAAAATCCTTGAAAAAACACTTAATAAATATTTAAATAAGCAAAAATAATATATGGGTTTAAAAGTTCCCCTTTGATGGATTTTACTTATAAATAAAATTACTGTCTAACGCTACAAAACTGATTAGTAAAAGAAATTTTTCTTTGTGTAATAGATACGCGTATATGATTTTATTTTAAAGAAATCATTTTGTGTGAATTATTTTTGTAGTGCTTGACAATTTAATTTAATAAGTTAAAGCTATTAGTGGAAAGACTATTCTCTTTCATTTTTATTTTTTCAAATATTTTTAAAGTGCTTTTTGTGAATATTAAGAGCTGCATTATCTAAATCCAGTCTCTATAATTATAATATCGTTTCGCCAAAAACTCTTGTGTAAAAAAAATACCCCCGATCGTCTATGACGGTCAATTATTGTTTAGACAAAAGCGAACAAATAATAGCGAGTAGAAAATTTACGATATGTCGCGTCGACTATCATTTTTCCGGACGTATGTTCGGCGTACGCGCGATTTTATTTGTGGGTATATACACGATAGACTGCTAAAACAATTATAACGTGTGTTGGACCGTTCGATTCTCGTACGAAATCACAGGTGTTTATAACAAAAACCGTAGATTTTAGCAATGTTTTTGTTGGAGACGCGCGGTTTGATTCGTGGCCCTCATATTATGGAACTTACCGTACTGCACTTTTATACTGCGATAACTGTTGTATCTGTCTCGTAGTCATAGGCCGTGATTGTTAACGATCATATTACGCGGCTACATAGTGATAATCGCAGTTTTCGTAGCGTAAATGGCTCGCGAACATCGAATTAAAAGACGGATTGAAAACATTCGTGTCTCGTCAAGTGCAGCCAGCAATCTAATTTGTTTTATTGAAATATCCGCGCACAAAATAACAATAATAATGTACGGGCTTATCGCGTGGTACCGACGGGGGTGATGGGCGCTAATAAACCGTCGAATTTCGAAATTTACGACTTTCGCGCCGTCTCGTCCCGGCGGCGGCTATTTTCCTCCGTAACAATATAATGCAATACCGTCATTATGTACGTGTTATTGAAACGGACTCGTTCCCCTAAACCCCGTCAATGCCCCTGCCCCCCGAATCTTGAAAATATCGTTGTACACGATATTTATGTAACAATATGTTTACAGCGCGTACAAATAAATAAATAATAACGGCCGTATACGACGATATTATAATATATTGCGACGATAGCGATATTGCCGTATACTCTGTACACTATATATTATTCTAATACAGCGATGATGATCAAAAATTAAATAAAAATAAATCACGTATACTCGTATAGTATATTATTATGTACGGGCCGGTACGATTATTATTGTTGTCCCGATACACGCTCGGCGGCGCGGGGTTATGATAGTATTATTATTATTATTATTATTACGGCCGATGTGCCCGCGTATATATATAGGAAGTTATAATATCGGAACCGGGCAAACGTCCAACCGGATGTCCACTGACGCGTGTTAGCTGTTTATCAAAAAAAACGAAACCGCCCCGCAGTCGCGCCCGACTATTTATTATTATCCGTCCGCCCCCGCCCGCCCCGCCGTCGTTGTTCGTATAGTTTTCCGATAAATTCCCCGCGGATATTTTGCCGATGACTGAACGCCGCCGCTGCCGTCGTTTTTCCTTCCGTTATTTTTTTTTTCGAGCGAATAAAACGGGTCAAAGTGGGGTGGTGCCCGGAGGCCCCGGAGCTTAGGGGCCCTCGGAGTCCTCGGACAATTATGATGTTATTTCTTTAAAACAAATACAAATTTATTAAGAAACAGTAATAATATACCGGGAGAAACATTATAATATTGTGATCGAATTTCGACTACTGGGTGACCACTGAGTATAAATGCATCTGAATTAAAAACAGGTTTATTATTAACCTGTTTTTATTAAATAATAATTTTAAAAAAATGAAGCCCAAATGGGGAGATATACAGGTATCACCCTATCAGTCTCCCCTATTAAATACGCCACTGGTCGGGTTATAATTATGGGTTTTTCCGATGATGATGCGGGAAATAACTGATAACGTGTAAGAGACGCACGGTAAAAGCTCTCTATATGATTATCATCGGCAAAACGGCGGTGAATTTAATGTTATTTTATTCTGTTACCGTGGTAACCCGTTCTTGGTACACCCGATCGAAATGTATCTATTACCGCGATAAGACGATAGCCAATCGGAAAAGAGTATTTCACACGACTTGAAACGACACGACGAGTCGAGTAAACCTTCCTTAAGGTTTAAGTGCCTGGCGAGATGTCGTGCGCGCGAATTTTTGATTTTTAATATACAAACTGAATATTATTATAGGTAGGTATCTATATGGAAACGTTCTTTTATTATTATTATTTTTGTCCCGGAGCCTTATTAACCGTTTTTCCTTCGTTAACAAATAACGTTTTAATGACGAGACATCGTTCGTGACCGTTTGCTTACGAAAACACACGCATGAGAAACACGTCTTTAAAAAAAAAAAAAGTCGTTTTCTGAACGTGCATACGCTGCTGCTGCAACAATACGTTTCTCTTTATTATTATCATTATTATTTTTTTTGTTTGTGACGGAAAATCAAACCTTGTATACATTTATTGGATGGATTATATTATTATTATTTTTTTTTTAGTCCCAACGAGCGTATTATATTATAATAACTTAATTGGTAATCTTCAAAAGATACCGTTTCCACCGAATAATAATATAATGTTCTTTTTATCTCTACAGTCTTTATACTATATTATACTATTTCGTTGTATTATATTAAACGTTTAATTAATTAAATAACGAGCCGTGGTTATCGTCACCTTCATTATAATAATATGATAAATAGTCCATATCCATAAGATGTCCATATCCCCTTACTTAACGTTACACTTGTTCAAAACACAATATTATAACGACGTTTTTTTTCTTTTCAAAGACAACGATGGCGATATAGATTTTTTTTCGTTTAATCATTTTATAGCGAGATATCAAGTATTAATTCGTGAGCTATTTATTTTTATGACGGTAAATCATCAATTATATGTTATATTTCAATTAAAATTATATATATAATGTATATTTTTGTTCTTCATCAAAAGAAAACATTCATTTTAATATTATATAGTTGAACATTGCTATCGAAAAAAATACAAAAACAGTTTAGAAGACATAGGCAGTATTAAACAGTCTTTACTAACTCAAATATGTAGAGTGTAATTTTTAAACGAAAATTGTCCACGAATAAAAAAAAATTCATGCTACACCAGCCGACAGTCGTGTATGCGTTCAAAGTCGTGTTTGGAAAGGTTTCGACGGAAATGTGTGTACCTATATAAGCCTATATGTGTATGGAGATTTTTTGAACAAAACAAAATCCGAGAAATAACGTCATATTATTATTTATATACTTTCCTGTAGTTTTGACGACTAGTTGTAAAATGTTTGAAACTAGTATTTTCCTCGGTCGAAAATGTCATTTATACAAAACCAAATAAAAACTAAAAAAAATACTCGAAAATTTCATATGCCTGTAAATAAATTTCTGGTAATATATATATATATATATTAAGATCATATATTAGATATAATAAATTATCTAAAATTATTGATATTCTGTAAAAAATTTCAGATCAGTGCGATTATTTTTAGTCGGATTTATTGAAATTTTTATTGTCGTAAGTTTTTCCGTTTTCCTATAAACGTTATTTCCCGATTATTAAGAAAACTGTTCGGAAAATTAAAAACACCACCTTCACGATGCATTCAACAAAATTTAAAATTTTACAGAAAAGCGCTCTTGTATAACATTTTCATTGAAACGAGATTTCCGATAGGAAATCTGATTATAGACAGAAAACGGGAAAACAAATAAATTGCAGAAATACTAAATCGCATCTAATTTTTATAATTAATATTATTGTTATTATTGTTATTATATTTTAATTTCAGCGTAGGGGGAAACGGCCGGTTTAACTGTGTTTTACCACGACGTGAACATTTCTATTTTCTTTCTTTTTTTTGCTTCTGTAAACAAAAATTACCGCCCGAAATCTCGTTCCGATATCGATTTCAGGGGTGATTCATGACGGTAGACAATTTCGTCTGTTCGGCGATACGTCGAGCAGTGTAATAATAGGTGGTCTTTCTCGTTGTTTCCATATTACAATAATTGGGAAAGATCGGTGTACACAACAATGCGTGTATAATATTAACCGCGCGTTTTCACGTTTTCGTCGTTTTATATTCTCTTGTTTTGTCGGTCTCGCTAACAAGACGTCGTCGTCGTCGTCGTCGTGATGCAGCGATCCTTGTAGTCTTCGTCACACATAAATACTCGTGCCATCACGCACGTCCGTTACCCGTTATAAATTCATTAGTCGGTTAATTGTTTCGGTAAACCGACGACGCCACCGTGTAGCGCGTATGCGTATACGGTTATCGTCTCGGGTATCTGTCTGCAGTGTTAATATATATACGGTATGTACATATAAGAAAAAAAAAAAAACCACAATCAATGGAAACGTATATATGACCTAATGCATTTTATACAAACCGTGTTGACGATCGTTTTTATCTGCGTTTCTGGTATATCATAATAAAAAAATATATATCTAGTTTCTGATGCATAGTGTAAATCGGGCGTGTACACAATAATCACTCTCGCGGTAATGAAAACAACACGATTTCAGATTCTGAACGTATCGAGGGACGGTATTGGTTTTTTACTCGTAACGATACAACAATATGCGCGCAATGGATACTCCGTATCGGTTGTCAGGCTGAGACTTTCGACGGCTGAGGCTCGTCTGCGATAAACCATGACGTACAATCGGTTTTCGCGACGATAAATAATTCACGGGAGAAAAATCGGTCGGATTGAAGACAGATGATATTAGATTCTGAGTGGAGCGAGAAATGTATATTGGTTTTACGGTGGTGCGAATTTTTTTTTTTTCAGTGGACAACTTTAGATAACAACGGTACAACGATAGCACTTTTCCAAAAAGGAAATCTACTGGGAAAGTAATTTTTCGATTTTCTCATGAGTTTTTCCATTAAATGGGAAAAACGCGGAAAAAACGTAGGAAAAACGGGAAAATAGGTGCAATATTGAACAAATATTATTAAAGAGAATATTTTGTAACATTATTGTACCATAATATAACATATATAATATATATTGTTTACAAAGCAACATTATTAACCGAACTCCGCTCATAATCGTTTTATACACTACATTTTTTCTCCTCTACTATATCTTCCCAACTTCTTACCTTTAACGGTACCCACGTGCTAAGTATGTCCCTATAGCTTTGTACTAAGAAGAAGCTACGAAATTTTATTAATATCGCTTTTATTAAAACGTTATAATACTACTTCGTAGTTTGTACGAAGTCAGATATTTTTCTGTACCCAGTCATATCTACCGACGAACCAACGACCCACCCATTGGCTATTATACATGGAAATATAATACCGGGTTTCTATTGCCTTTTTAAAACTTATCGTTCCAGTAGATCCATTAAAAAGTCAGGTGCGCCCTTAGTCACGCCTAATATCCGTCACTATTACTAGCTGTGGTTTTACTTTTTTATCTTTAAACAACTATTCTACCGGAAATTATATTCTGATGTTCAAGTGTAAGAAACCGAATATAGATATACTTCAAGTGTATAAAAACAAATTTTACTTAGTTGGCCATAATAATTGGGAAAACAACTGACTATTTTACGGAAATAACGGGTTAATTATTTTAGATTTTGTTGTAATAACCGTATAGATATTTGATATTTGTACGGAATACAATTAGACAATTATTATTTTCAAGACGTGGTAAACATGTTCATAACATCCGGGTGATTTTCGAGCTGTTTATTATATTTCAAAAGAATTTTTTGTTTTTAATTGAATTTTTCTCAAAAATCGTCTCGGCGTTTCAAAACACGTTTCACAAAACCAACACCCCTATTGTACGCCTTTTGAATTAAAATTGTTATTGTTATTATTATTATCAACGGGTTTTTAACGAGCCGGTCGTATCGCCGACCAATCAGCAGTGACTATAATATAGATGCGTAATAATAGTATTTTTATACTCACGGTTAGTTATAAATCAGACGCGTGTGTATGTATACATGTAATATGTGCGGGACTGTTGCAGATTGTCGACACGTCTTTTCTATTACGACGTCGTTAAAATTTTATAATTATATTATATTTCTGCGGTAAAATAATATTAGACGTCGGAATTCGTAAATAACGCCTCCTATTGGATGATCGAATAAACGATTTTCTAAAATATATCGATTTCTCTCTTGACATAACTACAGTGAAAAAAAAAATAGCGTAGGTATAGTACTCTACACATGTACACATGAAAAAATGTTAACTGCGAAGTCATTCGAAAAATAATTATACAATACGGGGTCGCATGAAATTTCGTATTATACCTTTACATTACATTATATTGTATATACGTACTTATACATATAGTGGGCGTTTCTTTACGTTATATTATTTGTAACGTGACAAGTTGACCTCGAACGGTTAGCAAAAAAATAAAATGATAATGATATGTTTTAAAGTGCTACATTTTTATGTCGTATATACCTACTTGACGCCGATCGTGACTTTTTCTGAAAAAAAAATCGATTCGACAAAATATACGAATTTTGAAAACAATAACAACACGAAAAACTTCGTAAAATATTTTATTGTACGTCTATACATACCAATACAAATTTCGGGATTCCGAGCTATAGGCAAGGAACGTATTGGTTTTGTTATATGCCTGCGAATAAAATGTCTTCCGGATATATCGCATCGATTTTTTGTAGCACTTTTGACCCGGTCGGGGTCGTCAAAGAAGTAATCTTTTTTTTACAATTTTCTTTGTAGATTTCTAATCGAACGGGAAAACCCGGCAATTTATTGGATAATTTATGTTGATTTTCGTGTTGTCTCCGTCTACTCAAGAATCGCTTTTCGTTTACAATATATGGATAGTCTATCGCGGCGTACAGATAGAAATTCAATTACTTTGTATGTACCCCGTTTTCCGACTTCCCTCCCAAATCGGTAACACGCCCATCAGTAGTATCGGCCTTTTTTCATTTTTTTTTTTTCAAATTTATATAATGCCGATTTAAATCTGAAAACGTGAAGTCGAGTTCACGCCAAGATTCGAATGTTTCAAACATTTTGTCGTATCGCCGAGAGGGTTGTATAGTTATCGGAAAATGTATACGGATAATTTAAAGTTAGTTTAAATCTTAAACAAAATTTTTTTTTTCTTTTAGATACTGAGTGTAGTGAGAGATATAC
The DNA here is from genome assembly GCA_902439185.1 of Cinara cedri. NCBI lineage: Eukaryota > Metazoa > Arthropoda > Insecta > Hemiptera > Aphididae > Cinara > Cinara cedri. The sequence goes on along the minus strand of CABPRJ010000995.1, from coordinate 22,338 downwards.
TAGTTTTATAATGATAATTTTTTTTTTATTATTATTTGTATATATTTTTTATGTGAACATTTTTTCTACCTGAAAGCTTACTCCAATTATCAAGTATAGCACCTTTTCTGAAAGGAAATGTTTTTTGGGTGGTACTTTTTTAGGTAGCAGGTCACATTCCCGTCGCTGTTTCCCCGTCAGATATATCCCTGTCGCGTTTTCCCGTCGGACATTTCCCCATCCGATTAATTTCCCCGTCGGACGTTTCCCCGTCCAATTAAACTCAGACCTCTTTTTTCCTTAAACTAAAACTGCCAGTATTTCACTTTTTACGTATTCTAATACCATAATAAATAATTGAGATTTAGAAATAAAAATAAATAAATAAAACTAAAAAATAAAATTATAATAAAATATTTAATACACAAGACCGAATAAAATTATCAGCAGACCAATATATTATTATAAGAACAACGGTTGTCGAAAGACTGTTGATAACAAAGTACCATTACACTAGTATGCACCTCCTCCACTGCTTTTATCTAAATTATTTCGATATTGTTATAGATAATATGTTTTCGCTGAAATACAGCTGAACCGACCGCGACTCACTCATACAATGATATCAAAAGATAATAAACTTTTATTTTGGTTTAAGAAAAAAAAAATTTACAGATTAACTAACCTTATAATAACTATATCTTTATTATACAATTTGTTAAAATTCACTTATTTATTGTTTATAGGTTTGTTTGTTTGAGGCTAATTGGACGGAAGAACGTTCCCCGGAAAAATTAATCGAACCGAGAAATGTTTGACGGGGATGTTATCATAAACCCTTCATTAGATCGTTTTTTGAAATTATCATTAAAATTTTAGATAATGAGGAAAATCTGGTTCTTTAGGTTAAACAAGATTGAAAAATAAGGTTGTCAGTGGCAATCGTTTTTATTTAGGTTTTGTTATTATTAATTTTTTATTATTTTAATCTTTTTTAAACAATCAATATCTTTATTATCATTGATTACAGATATGCATTAAATTCCCATCTGTATCCTACCTTCCCAACTTTCCACCTACAACAGTGGTGGCACCCACGTGCAAAGTATGTCCCGTCTTTTTATCTTACAAAATTCTGCAATAGCTGGCACGCACGGATATTATCGATACGCGTTGTGCGTTTATATTGTTATACACGATTCTATTATATACGTTTAGAGAAATACGAAACTAACAATAATAATAATTGCGCTTGTCAAAAATGCATTCGCATTATTCGCGAATATAGCGCCGCCCGTACACGTGTGCTCAATGTGCAGTTTGTCGCGCCACGTCTATAGATGCGTGCCCGAACACAATAAATAATACAAACGCGGTCGCACGTAATATCGTAGTTTTTTAAATTTTTATGTCGATTTCACATCGTGCATGTAAAAAAAAAAAAAAAAAAACTGAAATGATAAAAACATGTATAGGTACGTTAATTAATTAGCGCGGAATTTTAATTTCGCGTTTGTATCCGATAAAATTAGAACTGTTATTTCTTTTTAGTCCCCCCCCTCCCGGACTCCGAGTGCTTATTTATAAAGTGGCGCTGAGATTCGATACACGACCCGAACTCCGGTACGATACATTTTAATAATATTGTAATATATATTTATACACATATCGTAATGTATTTCCTTTCTATTATAAATAAGCGAATCGTCTACTCTCCAGTCGGAACTTAATATTGTATACATTTAAAACAACCTAAGAAGTTTTTTTTTTTTTTCTCTGTGTGAGTCGAACGTCACGACGCGTTTTCGAAATATTTCGAATAATTTAATTATTTTTAGTAGGTAATAATATCATTACCCGCGTAATGATATTCGAAAACCGTTTTGCTCGGGACGACACGCAGTGTTAAAAAAATAATGTTTTTGACGCGGGATTAGTATAGTATAGTTTATGTCATTTGTCAAACATGAATATTTGATCACTTTAAAAGGCTCGAGTCGTTTAAATTGTTGTGTGAAACACCTTTATTTATCTAATATTCAAATTTTAGTTTATCATACAAATCTATTGATTGGTGTCATTTATAGTTAGATTTTTCTCTCAATATTATTATACAATATTATAGATTAATAGTTTCTTTTGATTTTACTGCTTTTATGTATTTTTGAAATCGATAAGAATGACTCCCTTGGCACAAGCTCAGCTTTTAGGGGACACTGCAATATTGTAAAAATTGATTATAACATACAATTTATTGCATATTATTGTTGCAAATATTACTGTTATTATTATTTTTCCCCTGATAGCGTTAGTACCCAATAGTTTTTGATAAGTATAGAATAAAAATTAAATCAACCCCTCCCAAAGCTTTGCAAACAAATAACTCGTTAGTGAGGGGAGGGGTGAATTTAAACGCGATAACGACGTTGCGATAATCTCGTAATTTTCCAGTGAATATTTACGCGAGTTGATAAATTTTCTCGTTTTCTTCCCCTTGCGCTTGTATTCACACTGCGGGCGGTTTCGCGTCCTCTCGGTAATTTCGCGCGCGAAAAACGTGTGCCCACCTGTATGTGCAGTTTCGTTTCTCGTCTTGTTTTCCATTTTGCCGCGTCGTAAAAACACACGAACGGTTTGTTTTTTATTTTTCGAACGATATTATTTTCGAGTACACGACCGTTGTCGTTGCCGTCGCTCCGTAATCGCGTCGTAAAATACCGCGACGATGCAATCGTGGTTTTTTTTTTTTTTGTACACGGTATTATCTCGTCTCCGCGGACAGATAACTGCAGTACGTTATAATAATAATATAGAAACGTCCAAGACGAGAATCCGACGGTCGGACGTTTTAACGCTATATTATAATATAACGTCGGATATTTTTTTTTTTTTTTTTCAATATAATTTCCCCTCCAAACACTACGGCGTGTCCCCTGCGGGACTATCGAATTTCGAAATGTCGCTGGCACGCGGACCATCATCGTCGTCGTATGCGGGGCGGACGTAAATTATTATTTATACGGATAATGGTAATGATATAATAATAACAATAATAATAGTGTCTAATAATATTTATATACCGCTGTACCATACGAAAGCGTTTGATGTGTACGTATTGTCCCGGGCTATCGCGCGCGCCGCAGTTGATATCTCAATCGAGACGGCCGGCGCATAATTAAAAAAGAACAAAAAAAAAAAAAAAACCAAACCCCGGAATACATTATTATCGTATCCCATTATCGTTTCCCCGACCGCCCCCTCCTCGTAAATGTTTTATACGAGCGGAGAGACGGTGAGAGAGCGAGAGAGAAAGAACGCGGGGCAATCGAAATTTTTAATAACTCAATTGATAACCCCGCGGGGTTCTCCGTATGGGGGCCTACGTGATGGACGGGCGGCCGACGGGAAAACGATGATTTTTTTTTTTTTACCATAAGGAAATCTGCGGTCAGCGAGTGCGCGCGTTTCGTCGTCAAGTCGCCCGAGTCCTCCCGAGTTTTTCGTTCCGTCGACGCTCGCTGATAACGATAATAATATTATTTTCGCCGTTGTCGTCGACGAAAAAAAAATTAATACACAACAAATCCAGCGAACGCGTTTTTACATCGCACAAATTCAAATATCGTATCGGTAAAAAAACAGGTAATATAAATATATATTTTTTTTTTTTTTTTTTTTTTCATATTATTTCGTCCGGTATTATAGCGTATCACTATTATTACCTATGTATATATGCATATTATAGACGTAGTTAACCGATAATTTGTACCGTTTTATTTTTCCGCTCTCTTCGTCTTTTTAATTAAATAATTTATCTACACATAAATAACGATTTATATTATAATCGAAATAGCGGAGGAAAAAAAAACCACCACATTTTGTATCGTATACCTGGGTATTTATTATAAATATTATTAGCGAAATATTATATTATTATTATCGATTTGCATAACTAGTTTTCGGACGGTTAGTCGAGTCAAATAATATCTATTATAGGTATACCTGCAGTATTCTATTAGTATAATAATATTCTGTTGGTATCGCGGCCGCTGCAACGTTTTTTTTTTTTTTTTTTTTTTTTT
>CABPRJ010000995.1:5982-18145 GCA_902439185.1 Cinara cedri | reverse complement strand
GGGGGGGGGGGGAAACCTCTAAAACGGTCGGAATAAATAATTGTATAATATTATGCGGTGTACGTTTGTTTGGCTAAAAATCAACTGCGGTCGCATATCTATGTGTACGAAGATCATTAGCCCGGGACGTCATGTTTTATGCGATTCGGTATAATTTACTATATTATTATTGCTTTCGTACAATATTCGTCGTCGTCAAAAGGCCAAAAAAAAAAAAACAACCGTCAACCGTCCCGGATGTTTTTTTCTCCCGATCGCCGCTCTGCTCGTCTCCGTCAGCTCTCCCTTTCGCGTGTACCCAAGTCTTTGGCGCATTCACACGCGACTCGTTATCGCGTCGTCCGCAATATTATTTCCGCGTTTTCTTCATTCTTCATCGTTCTAATTGTTATAACAAACACTTTTCGGAAAATGCATTCAGAATACGTGTGTCGAATACTCGCGCGAATCGTATACTCGAAAACGTTGTGCATATTTTAAAAGCGTACTGATATAAAATAAATACAAATATTTGTTGAAAATGTCCGAAATACTCATCTTTCTATTCGATATCACTCGGTTTACCGATGGATTCTTAGACGCTTACGCCGAACCGCGGAACGAATTACTCGAGTCGTGTAACGATAAATTTCGGAAAAAAAAAAAAAAAAAATCAAAATTTTGCTATCGCATACATTCTTCGGTGTAACCGTTGCGTGAAAACATCGTTTCCGAAACGATTACGATTTCAAGCGGTAAAATACGATCGTTTTCTCCCGGTCGGGGTTAAAACGTTCTACTATCTCCCGCCCCACTACCACCCACTCGATTGCGCCGTTCGCAATACGGTTTCCCGCGGACATTTGCGGTTTACGAGCGGTTTTCGTTCGTTTTCGATATACGTATACATACAAACATTACATTATTATTAAATGGTCGTCGTGTAATCGTTACGGCGGTACGACCAAAGTACAGTACCCGCGGCGTATACGTGTATTTTACGTTAACGCACAGTCGCTTTGCGAAGTAAACTCGCGCGTTAAATTATGTACGGCGGCGGCGGCGGCGGTGGCGGTGGCGACGGTGTCGAAACGGGGTTTTTACGACTTATTAAACGGTCGTAAAGTACGCGCGCGGACCGGCAATCCGCGGGAAACGGGTTGACGAGCGGAGCGCCGCGGTTTTATCGCCCGTGTTGTCGCCGCCGCGGACGTCTCGCGAACTAAAGGGTCCCCGCGGAGGCAATAAAATCCACCCCCGGTGTTGTCGCGGCGCGGTACGAGTGTATATTATTACTACTACTATTATTGTTATTATTATTATTATCGCGTGTATATAGACTGACGTATTTTATCACGTCGTGTTTTTTTGTTTTTTTTTTTTTTTTTTCATTCCCGATAAAAAAAATCGGCCGTAAAGCGAACGGACCGCGCGTTTTAAACGCTCGGAAATTCCATCCGAACGGCGAAACGGCTGTTCGTAACGATAATTTTTCCCGCTTGTTATTTCGTTCTTGAACGATTACGATTGAATTTTGTTTGACAATAATTATTGTTACGATACGCGATATTTATCCGCGGGAAAAAAAAAAAAAAAAAAACCGCAAGCGATTTTTATTTCGCGGGTACGATCTCGGTATTATCGTTTATACTACAGCCGGATTTTCCTGACCGATAATTCTCTAAAGCGTTTTTTCTCCCTCCCCAAAAAAAGAAAAAAAACAAATCCTTTCAATTACCGATATCCATTGACGTTCAAACGCCGTTTCCATCCCGGCTCCTAATATCGCAGTGAGACCAACTGATATAATCGCCGATATTTTTTTTCCACTCGTGCCACCAATGTAACCGACAAATTGACAAAAAAAAAAATATAATTTAAAAAAACCATTCAATTTTCGTACTCGCGTGAGCCGCGGCCCTGTAGGAGTTGAATTTCGCAAATCCGGAGCGGACTCGTACTTTCTTTTAACGACGAGCAGCGGCGGCGGTTCGTTGCCGGGCCACGGTTTTCACACGATTTTTCGTGTGTCGGTAGATATTCGCGGGTTCGTTTCGGATAATTTGTTCATGGGTTACGTTGTAACACGCCTTCCGATTATGGTCTCTCGGATCGGCCATAACCGCCAGCAATGGTTCCTCTGACAGTTGACAGATGATGCGTCGTCCCTTCGGCCCGTAGGCTCCACCCAGTCAAGTACGCGCGGATACGTCGTCGTCGTCACGCGATTCATTCCCGTGGCACTATCTGTCCGTCGTCATTGTAATAATATTCGAGTTGTTGTTGTCGTCGTCACCGCCGTCGCTTCGTGTACATAATATTATTATTGTCGTCCAAGAATTGTATTATTATCGGCGTCTGACCGCCACCGCCATCTGTCGACGTACGGTGCGTCGACACCGGACACGAGAACGCCCCGACAGTGCATTTTAATAATTGTTATCATAAGGTTTTTTCCCTCCAAAACATTATCGCGATATTACTAGTTTCTTTATATGTTTCACACGTCGATCTTCGCTACGGATATCGATTTGTTTCACACTCGTTCGATATTATAACGAACGATTGTGGAACGGATCCATTATGTCATTATATCAAGTCGTGAATTATGTATGCTTATCGGTAATGCGTCCGCGTTCAAGGCGCATGTAAATCGGATAACGAAAATAATAATAGACACGATAACGACTGCGGTTAATCGGGATTTTCATTGTCATACGCATTTTAATCCGCGTTTGCGCGTCGTGTGCGAGCGGTCGGCGCGTAACTTTTTTCCGTAAATTTCGTACGGTCGTAAATTGGTCATCCGTATAGTCTTTGTATAGACCCGTTATCAATGACGACACTTGGCATGTTCTATTTGTTTTTTCTCCGTACGAGAACGGGATTTATTTTCGAAGGCCGAGAAACGTACGTGTGAAAAGCAAAGCGAACCGTGTGTTTTATAGTTATTACGTACGCGTATTTGCTGAGAAGAAAGGAAAAAAAAAACAATTTTATGGCGGGAATAGACGGCCTAACGGTACGGAAATATTTATCGATAGGACCGCGTCGTAAAAATGGAAACAATCGCACGGAAAACCGTTACGCCCGACCGAAACGCCGCGACATGACACAAACGTAAGGCATGCGTGTGCGGTTGCTTAACGTCGGGATTTCAGGCGCCGTCCGCGCTCGCTTTACAATTAAATGCAATACTGTTTACAGTCGAAACACTGTCATTATCTCGCGCGGTACAAAAAAATTTCAATAACGGTGTGCGCAGTGACCAATTCGATTTTACTCGACCGAACTCGTCGCTGGCGGACGCCATACGAAACGCGTGCGTCCATTGATTTTACGTTCCTAAATAATTTTTACGTATAATATTATAAAGATACGAAACCCACCAACGAAAATAACGTTATAAATTTGTTTGAACGATTACGAATAATTTATTAACGCGGATTTGTTTTTTACGCGTCATACGTTTCGGACTTTTGTTCTCGGTCGATTTTTTTTTTTTTTCCGCAGAATAGATTATTTAATAATTCAAAGTGATCCGTTTAAAAAAAAAAAATTAAAAACGAGATGATTTATTAATGTTATTTTAAAAGTCTATTAAAATAATATGTCAGCCGAAAGCCAGAAGGTACGAATCGAAAAATAATAATAATATTAATAAAAACACGAAAAGCACTTTGACGGTTTGAATAATTAAAAACCTGTTATGTATTGTACGGATAGCTAATGATATCGTAGCTTTTTATACTTTTTTCGGTTCTATGTATTTGAATAAATAATGATTCTAAAAATGCATTAAATACAGCAGCTAATAGGCGGTTCGTAACTTTTTTAATAATTAAAAAATAAATAATTACGCGATAAACCTTTTTAGGTATTACGTTATTTTTTATAAGAAAGTCGTTTATAACAATGTCAGAGTATCGAAAAACAAAATACGAGTTCGATCGCGTTTTCAACGAGTTTAATACGAGTATTTTGTCCAAGGGCAAACGTTTCGTTACGATTTTTCGGTGTTTGTTAAATTTTCATAGAATTTCGTATTCCACGGTGGTAATAATAAACGCGCGTCTTCGTTCTCAGATTAGCCGTTCGCACGACATAATCGTTGTTTGCGTTGGACGCACGATGGTAGCACTGCAGGGCGTTGACACTGTGGTTGCGGTCTTCTCACATAGATCATGCTCATTGATCCGAAGGGAACATAATAATAATACTATAATCCTCTTGTACTCGCGTGTGTGTACAAACGTTTAACACAATTATTATTATTATTCCAAAGAACACCGCCGGTATGTTTCGCAGCTCGTTTAATCTTCTCGTACGACAAACAGTCACGTAATAATTTATCTTTGATCCCGGGGAAGAAGGGCTTAAGTCGATTTCGTTTAGTTTTTAATACGAATAGATTTTGCTTTGAATACGCGTAAACCGGCATAAACAAAAAAAAAAAAAAAATGAAATAAACGGGGAAATTAATTATTGTATGAGATCCCGAATCAAATATTAAAAAATGCTAAAAAAACTGTTTTTTTTTCTGGTGTCAAAGATATAATATTTTGATATTTGATACGCGACGAAATGACAATAACAACACAAAGGAAAAGGACCGCCTCAATATACACCGACTAGATTCTAAACCATATACGAGAAAGTTTTTGTAAAGTTTTGGAATGAGATTTCTGGTAAAGAATAGTTTTATAAAAGTAGAAAAAAAGACACCGGCAGAGCTCTGTCACCGAAATCGGATTTCAATTTCGTTTTAGCCTTAGTATTAAGAACCCTGCGCAGTATCATCCGTGAAAACGCGAAACGTAAGTATAAATGCAAATAGTTGTGGAGCTGGTCGAAATTTGAAACCCCCTCCATTTTCGGTACTGTTGTACGCCCGGCGTTCAAAAAAGTCGCGGGAAAACGATTCGTAAAACAAATAAAATAAAGGACTCTGCAGTTTTCGGGTTGAATTTCATTGTAAAACGTCACGCGCCGTAAAGGTAAAACCACGAAATAACCGCCGAAAAATACGTGTCTGTACGTTGTCATACTTTGCCCGACCTATTTAGCAGTGTAATACTCGCTCGTCTCCGTATGATAACATTAACAGTGTACCTACGGGAATCGTTATCGCCCCGTTAATAGTTCTACGCGTCCCGACGACAAACGTTCCGTAGTTTTTTTTTTATTTTTTCTGTTATACGCCGGTCGCGGCGATAGTTTATTACAACGATACATGGCATTTAGTGTAATAGTTACACGTCGATTACCGTGCAAACCAACCGCAATGCAAATGCGATACGGGTCACAAATTATAATAATGAAGTGTTGTGTCCAGTTGCATACGAGTACGTAATGTATATTACGGGACCGACTGTTTGCACTCGGCGGTGGTTTTTTTTTTTTCGTTTCTTATCCGCGCATAGGATGTACGCGCCGTCGAACACCCGCGTTGTAACGTTGTCGTTGCCGAGTTCAATTCCGCAACGTTATCGGATCAAACGCTCTAAATACGAACAAGTCTCATCGAATAACTGACCATTCGATCGGTTCGCCGGCAATTTGAAACGGGTTTCTTCGTGTCTGTCGCGGGCCGACTAGGCGATACCCCGTTTTCGATGGTCTCGCAGGTCGTCACACCGTGCGCGTTTCTTTTGGGGGAGGGGGGGGGGGGGGGGACACGAGTCCAACCGAGGGGTTTTTGTTGTTTTTCGCGTTTAAACGTCCGCGTAAACGCGTACGCAATGTATTTTCAACGTTTCGTTCGGTCGGACCGTAAACCATACGGAAAACCGACCCGCGGTACCGAAGAATTCGTTTTTTCGTATTGCTGGCAGCGCGCAGTTTTTAATTAATTTACCCGAAGGAAAAAAAAACCGCCCCGGCCATTCGCGTATTCGCGAACCGCCATTGTCGTGTTACAGACGGGAAAAAAATTCCTCGTGGGAATCGGGGGTAGGGGAAGAAACAAGATTAATACGGCGTGCGCGGTGGGCTTTTGTCGGTTATAACGTGTCGTACCCCGTATACCATTATAGTTTTCGGACTAGTACCCGAGGGGGGGGGAGGAGGAGGAGGGTCGATCGCGACTCGGTAATATCGCGCGTCCTAATCTCGCGGCCGTTATTGTGTGTCCGTTAAACAATACGCGGCGCGAGACGACGACGGGGGCCCCGCTACGTTGCCGGTGGAGAGCGGCGGTTTTAATATAACGGAACGCCGCGTGAGAACGCCCGGGAGTGGTGGGGAGTGGGGTGGCGGTGCTGCCTGAGGTAGGGGAGCGACAAAGGGCGCCTTCCCCTCCGCAGACTTTATGTATATATTATAATAATAATATCGCCGTGTCGTCGTGTACCCCGGCGAACGTTTTCTCGCTTCCTTTCTCCCCCCACCCGTGCCCCCCATCTTCCCCGAGGGACGTATATACGTCATTTGGCCGTGCCCCCCCCGCATAGTCACCCGTTTCGTCGCCTTTACACGCGCCTCTGGCCACTGCCGCCCGCAGGACGACGTTATTACGTACACGCGTTCTGCACCTAAATTTATATGCACGCGCCCTGCAGGTATCCGTCGAGTTTCGCATATTAATTCGCGGGTCCCGGCGGCCCGTAAAACTGCGCCGAGGCTCCGGAAAGACACGCGGAGACCGTCGCCCGCGACGGATTTATGTTTCGTTTTATTCACGGCGGCGAACCGGTCAACCCTTTTGCGTCCGCTTTCGACCCTCCTCCCCCCCTCGACGGCCTCACCCCTTACTCCTCTGCCCCGTAACTTCCTCCCCAGAGCAGGCAGTGCAAAAGACGCGGAAATCAAGAGCCCGGGTGTTCTTGGCCGCGCCGCCACACCGACTGTTCCCTCTACCCTCGTGCGTTTTCGACGTTTCCGGCAGGTCAGGTGATATACTACCGCCCCCTCCCCACCGTCCACGCACGGGTCGTTTGTGGTTCGTTTTTTTCCGGTCGGTATCGATCCCGCGTGGCTAATAATCATTAATATTTATACGAGCCCAGCTGTATATAGAAAACGATTTTCCCGCACATTTCGTCTCGCGTAATTCAAGCGGAAAAGTACGAAAATACCGTAAAAAACTTGAAGATTATATAGTCGCCGTGTGTTTTCGTGAGACTTTTTGGCGGGGACTTGTTAGTTTCGAAACGAACCGATTGCAAATCGGTCCTTGAAAATCCCCTGAAACGGCGTCGCTCACTCATTTATCCGTTTTTTGTATTTTGTTTTTTTTTTTTAGTAAAAGTGATATCGTAGGCGATTCTATACGCGTAGAGAAAACCGTTGCGAGTCCATAAATTGTCATTAATTTAATATTGTTTATTATTGATATTGTTTTTCGCCGCCGTCGTCTTTAGCTTTTGGACCTAACCCGGACCGTTGTACCGTGAATAATGACCCCCCCTCCCCTCCCTCGCCGCCGGTTCCGCTGCTCCCGCGAGATGCTTAGGGACTTGTGTACTCATCATAGGCACTTAGACGTTTTATCGTGCGAGATAAGAGACGAAAACACTGCGGCAATATATTGTTATCGTCGCGTAATCCGGCCGAAACCGACTGTACCGGTAGAAATAGTAGAAATACTATAGTAGTAGAAAATGTAAGAACCGCGGCGGGCCTATGCTCATATTATGTACACGGCGACGGGATATCCAGTGAAATCCGATCCGTCTTCCCGCGTGCCCCTTATTTTCGGCCATATGTGCGCGCACGTTACGCGTATTACGGTGGTGCGGCTCGGTGGCGTTTAGCGTATTATACGTATTTACGGGACGCGTATATATGTATTATGGGAAATAATATAATGAACCGGAGAACCGCTAATCATCTATGGCCCAAAAAATAACGACCCCGCTACTATTGCGCACCGCCATATTTTGCCGTTTCGTTTTCTCGGCGAAAAATGGTGTAAAAATTTAGTTTCCGCCGTTCCGACGAACCGGGACGTTGTCGCCGTAAGTTCCGCGTCCGGTGTTCGGGTGTACTAACAGAAAAAAACAAAAACAAAAACAAACAAAAACGACCCCGACGTCTCCGTACGGTACCGTCGCGTTATATTCCGAGAGGATTTTCGACCCGTGACGAACGGTCGGTCGAGTTCGCGACGTCCGAGCGTACAAAAACAATAACAATAATTAAAAAAAAAAAAAAAACCGATAAAAATAAAACGTGTCCGGCCGAACATCTCGCGGACGTCTCGTCGATGCGATGCAGTCGACGGTATTGCTATCCGCCTGCGGACCCACCGGTACATATTATTGGCAATTTTTTTCCGTAACTGTAATTATTGATTTCCCGACGACGTTCGCCGTGCAATTTTTTTTCAACATTACCGCGATGCATACGTTACATTTTAAATTACATCTCGATAGGTGTTCATTAGGCTCTACGATAAGAGGTATCACATCGGCGTAGACCAAAGGTAGGCGAAATTCACGTTATATTTATTTATTTTCTAGTCTGTACGTTTCCACTCGCTGGCCAATAAACGATTATTGTGATTATTACAATGTAGTCGTCTCGTCACACGCCGATAACGCGATAATGCCAAAAACCAAAGGCACCGAAACCGTCCTTAATACGCAATCGGTGACATTTCGAACACGGTCCGCGGACACGCGCGGGATATTTTTTTTCGCCAAGTGACGCGAAAACGCGTCGTTCAATCGCGAGTACGTTAAACGGAGTTGTTCGTACTCTCTCGCCCGTCGCGGAAATAATATTGCAACGACGTTATTGCGCCGCGTACGAAAACGAAGACTCGTCGCCATCCGATTGCGGTCGTGGTTTTTTTTTTCACGCGAATTATAAATATGGTCCACAGCGTTACACATACGTGTAATAATTGCGGTTTTTTTTTTTTTTATAATTTAGTTATCGTCTCGCGCGTATAGTATCGTTATCCGTGGGCCTCGGGCACGCCCGAACGTCTGGGGGATGTCCGGGCAAAAAAATGGGGTGGGGGTGGCGAGCGATCGACGAATTCCCCGTGTACTAGAAGTTCTCATCGCACTTGGTGCATCGAGGATACTCCCCGTCCGTCGAACAATTTGTCGCCGCCGTTGCGGTCGCGGGTACATCGGTAAATTTCGACGTGTCGATAATTTCGGATGCGAAACGTGTCCGCGCGCGTGAGCCGTTGTGTTGGCGGGGAGGGTTGTTTCTGAGCCGTTTCAACGCCGAAATTCGCACGTTCCCCGTACCCGTCGGACTTGAACGAGGAAAATGGGACGTGTTGAAACCCCTCACCCCCTCCCCTTCTCCTTCGCGGATATTAAGTTCGCCTCGCACTCAACACCGGGACACGGCCGCGTCGCGCTGCCATTGTATAGTTATCGTTACCGCGCGTGGGGCCCTAAGATAGGCGTAGGAAATGTTAATGACGCATCCCGAACCCGGAAGCTTACACTGTGTATAGACACTGTCCTTGGACGGAAAACTGGTGACGACGGGCCAAGGTCGCTTTGGCGGTGGAAAGCGGAAATCCCCGGCGCACCCGGCGGCGGCGGACCGCAGCTGCAGCGCGTGTTGCGTACGCGTTATTGTCGGCTATTATACGATGCAGTATGATGCACTCGCGTATTATGCGCATGCGGAATAGGTGTATAATGTGTATATTGTTGTCGCTATTATTATCACCATGCCTTTTACGGACCGTCAGCGGCGTCGGTGGGTGGATGGAGGGGGAGGGGATGGAGCACGCGACGGGCCTATTGTGGCCGGGCTGCATTTGTCGTCTATTGACACGGTCCGCGCGCGGAAATTCGCAAAACAAATAGCCGCACAAAGATGCCGCACGGGCGGGAGGGGGCAACCCGTTCCGGGAAAGAGGATTTCGCGCGCGTGTACAATGCGCGCGGTTATTATTATTATTATTATTTTTTTTTTTTTTTTTGTCAACGAACCATATGTATCGATGTACGATATTATTATTATATATATACATAGATGTATTATATTATACCGATGCGCGGAAACGGGCAGCCCGTGCCGACCGTATTTTTCGCGTACGGTTCATACGCGTACCGTCTACTGACCCGTGTGCATTTGATTTCGTGTGTTGCAGGGGCGGATTTCGCGTGCCCGACCAAGTGATCGCGACCACCGTCAGAAAAACCAGCAGCAGCAGCAGCAGCAGCCGTACCGGCAAAACCGAGACCGCGGCCGGAGCGATCGTACAATTCAGGCGGCCGCGACACGCCGGGACACCGCGGTGGTGATAATTGCCCGCAGCGCGGGACCGTTGCGACGACGTTACGACGACCTGCACCGCCGACAAGAAGACGGCTACGACGATGGCGTGCCGCGACGTTGCTGCAGTGACGACTTTGGCCGTCGACGACCAGTAGCCGGCGAATTCGGCGGTCGAGCGATACCCGACTTAGCGGCGGGTGTACGGCAACAGTAGAGACACCAACGCGGCGCGGCCTTTGCAGTCGGCACGACTAAATAACTTTCGTCCGTATCGTTGAGCTTCAGCGGCCGACAAAGTGGAGGGCAATTGCGGCGACCTGTTGAACATGAGTTCGTACTTCGCCAACTCGTATATGCCCTCCGACATGCGGAACGGTGGCGGCGTCATCGGCGGCGGTGGCGGCGGCGTCGGCGGCGGCGTGCTCGGAGGCGGCGGCGGCGGCGTGCTCGGAGGCGTCGTCGGCGGCGGTGGCGGCGGTGGCGGCGGCGGTGGCGTCGTCATGGACCATCACCACCACGGGCAGCAGCACTACGTGGACAACGCGCCGTGCGACCCGACCGCCCGGCAGGGCATACCGCCCCATCACTACGGCGGCCCCACGGCCGGCGGCCAACCGCCTCAGGGCATGCCGTACCCGAGGTTCCCGCCGTACGACCGGATGGAAATCCGGCAGGCGGCCGCCGCGGCCGGTTACTACAATAACAATCATCACCAATCGTCCATGGACGGCTACAGCCGACCCGAATCGCCCATAGTCACCGGCGGCGGCATGGGCCAGATGACCATGAACGGACACACGCCCGTCGTGTACGCCACGTGCAAGCTCCAGGCTTCCGTGGCCAACGGACTCGTCGAACCGGCCAGCCCCACCGACATGGTCGACATGACCAATCACCATCAGCAGCAGCAGCAGCAGATGACGGCCGCCGGTCACCACCATCACCAGCAGCAGCAGCACCACCATTCGGCGCCGCCCCCTCAACCGCACCATCAGCAGCAGCAGCAACAGCAGCAGGCGTACTTCAGCAACCTGAGTCCGCAGCACCACCACCAGCAGCAACAGCAGCCCGTTCCCCCGGCCCCGGGGCACCACAACCAGGTCGTGGTCAACCCGCACCAGCACACGCCGCCGCTGCAGACGCCCACCGCCCAAAACCAACAGGCGGTCAACAACAACTCGGTGCCGAGTCCACTGTACCCGTGGATGAGAAGCCAATTCGGTGAGTTGTCCGCGCGACATACGCGTCATTAACTATTATAGACGTGAAAAATATCGTTCCCGTCTAATAACCATCCCCTGTTGTTTCTACTATTACTTACCCGTTCAGTTCCCTTTAAGCGGATAGCCCGGAACAATTTTCGTTTCGTTTACTTCTCCTTCCCGCCCTCGTTTAACGGTAGCATCACTCGTGTACAGTCTGCGCAGAATCGTCTCGGACCGTAACGGAGATCAATTTACACTCAGGTATTTCTACAGCAATTTCTCGAGTGCGTAACACCACTAACACGAACTAATCGTCTTTCTTTTTTCTTTTTTTTTTTTCTGTTGTTTTTTTTCCGGAATGCGTTTTATTTTTCTAATATACCTTTATAATACCGTATATGCGTACGCCGTAATGAATATAGAGTTTTTTTTTTTTTGGTTTTGTTTGTTAACTAACTACAGTTCGGCCGTCTATACGGACGGTATGCATATAGTGTTTGTTTTTTTTTTTTTTTCCGTAGTAGTTGCGTGGCGTGCGTTTCGATATGCACACGCGGGTATGCGATGAAAAACACGTCGCGTTTCCACAATAGCGAATTTCGTACGAAAATACGTCGGTGCAGTGACGAACGCCGGGGGTCTTCTCGTCCCAGGTGTAATCTTTTTGTCGGCCACTCTGCCGTATAAATCATACCCGCGTATAAAAAACTAAAATCTAATCTCGACCACAATAGCATTCGTTACGTGTCGACGACATTTTTTTTTTTTTTTTATCCGATTTC